>CAUYLG010059632.1:0-93013 GCA_963573385.1 Cacajao melanocephalus | reverse complement strand
CATAGCATTTCACAGGTTTAAATAAAATATTGGTTGGCTGCTTGTTTGTTATTTTCATCTCTTATTCCTTCCTGTCTCCATTGTTAAACACAATTATTGGCATAATAGAGGTTTTTAATACCCATTTTTAGACTGCATTCTTGCCTGGGCAGTAGAACAAGAATCCTGTTCTCTCTCCCTCTTTTTCTTTCTCTTTCTTTCTCTCATACATTCTTTTTCTTTCTTTCTTTCACTCTCACTTTCTTTCCTCTCTTTTTCTTTCTTTCAAAAAATAAAAATAAATAAATAAATAAATAAATAAAATAAAATAAAAATAGTTAGCAAATTTCTTTGTAAGTAATAGCAGAGGACAAAACCCAAGGCTTCATCAGAAATTCTACATTATTTGGGAAAGGGTTATCCACTGAGGAATCAAATAAATTTTCACATCACTTCAAAATTTTTCTTTCAGTCTTTCACAGGGCAGACTGCAGAGAGATTCCAAACCCAATTCTCAAGTCCCAATCCAGTAAGCACATTCTGGTTTTTCATTTAATATTTTTGTTTCCTGTTCTTTCCAGTTGGCTTTGTTTGACATCTGTCTATATTAACTATATTTTCCACTTACATTACTACCTTTGGCAGCTCAAAGAAACAAACCTTTTGAGTCTGGCTGGGCTATTCCTCAGTATTTTCTAGATCTCTAGGTTTTGCACCATCAGCAGTCTGTGATACCTAAATCTGTACACTTGGTAGTTAACATTCATGGAGTGCCAGCAAGATGATGGACCCTGGATAGGAACAGGAGTAAGGAACATGTTCTCAGCCAAGCAATTTACGGGACTATAAAGCCCAGGCAACATTTCTTGTTACATCGAATTTTAAGGAAGTTACTGGGAGTGATATTTAAGATTTGTCATTTCTAGATTTTCAAAAAAAAAGGTCTAGACATTTGCAAACCAAACTGTTTAACACCCAAAGAAACCCCCTTCACATAGTATCATTTCTGCTATATAAATATCATGTGCTTCCCTGTCCTTCCCTTCTATGGAAACCCAGGGAAAAAATGGAGAAATACATGAACAGGACTTTCTTGAGTCACAAATCTATACTGCAAGTGCTAGTGAAAACACTCCCTTATTTATATTTCTCAAATTGTCTTCAAATAATAGTTGAATTTTTCGTCTGACTACTCGACATCACAGCCCTTCAGGATGAATAAATGTGTGTTTCTTTGGAAATCAGCCTGTTATGGGAGAGCCCTACAACATGCTTGTGTTTAGAAGCTATTTTTAACCCTCCCTTTTTAAAGCTTACTGTGCCAAAATATATAAAGACTTATTAAGAAATGAAGAAAAAAGAAAAAAAAATTTAAGAAAGGTCACAAGGAAACAGTTTATGGCAGAATTTGCAATTTATTTATTACTTTATAATAAAAAGATGGCAATTTTTTCAAGAGGCCATGGAACATGCCACTTTGAGCAAAGCATAAAAGCAAGTAATTGTGGATTTCACTGTCTGACTCACTTATGAAAATGGTATTGGGCCTCTTCATTTTCTTCCTCTATAAGATAGCATTTGTATTGCTAACGTTATTCCCATCACTACTGCCTGGAGAAAATTCTTAAAATAAAAATAGCTACAGGGCCAGATGCGGTGGCTCACACCTGTAATCCCAGCATTTTGGTAGGCCGAAGTGGGCAGATCACCTAAGGTTAGGAGTTTGTGACCAGCCTGGCCAAAATGGTGAAACACGTCTCTACTAAAAATACAAAAATTAGCCAGACATGGTGGCACATGCCTGTAATCCCAGCTACTCAGGAGGCTAAGGCAGGATAATTGCTTGAACCCAGAAGTGGAGGTTGCAGTGAGCTGAGATTACGTCACTGCACTCCAGCCTGGGTGATAGTGTGAGACTATATCTAAAAAAAAAAAAAAAAAAAAAAAAAAATTAGCCAGGCATGGTAGTGTGTGCCTGTAATCCCAGCTCTTTGGGAGGCTGAGGTAGGAGAATCACTTGAACCTGGGAGGTGGAGGTTGCAGTGAGCTGAGATCTTGCCACTGTACTCCAGCCTGGGGAAAGGGTGAGACTGCCTCAAAAAAAAAGTTACAAAAACAAAATTTACCAGAACTTATAACTAAGACGTACCATGTAGGGTAAAATAACCACTACAAGACCCTTGAAACTGGGGTCACCCACTGAAAGGCATCTAGAGACCAGGCAGGACAAATGAGTAAAGAAGATGGATATGTGACCAAAGGAGGAGTGAGGATGGAGTACACACCCCAAGTCACTTAATTTCAAATTGTGCAAACAGTGAGCAGACCAAATAAAGCGCACTCTTTACCCCCACTCTGCATCATGCCTCCTTTCCCCCAGTTTATAAACCCTGTACATTTGGTATACCATTCTTAAAGACACTGAATATGCAAGAACATGAAAATACTCCCTAGGCCACATACTTCATTCTCTTCCTATGGCCTCCTCTTTTCCATGTAGCTCTCTTATTCTCCCACACTGTGGACCAATCTGACATCATGAGTGTCCCCTGATTAAACATAAAGTCAGGTATCTCCTCCAAGCCCAGATGCCCAGAGACATCTACAAAGGCAAAAGTGGACACGAAGTAGAGGTTAAGACTGCATTTTTCTCTGCTTCTCTTACTTTACCACCAGTTTTGATTTTTACCCTTAGACCAAATGTAAAACCATTGAGTATGTTTTCTAAATAGCTATTTTATTTTGAAGTCCACAATCTGTATTAGTTTGCTAGACCCATAACAGAGGACCACAGACTAGCGAGATCAAACATCAGAAATATATTTCTTCGTAGTCTGGAGGATAGAAATCCAAGTGAAGGTGTCAGCAGAGCTGGTTTCTTCTGAGTCCTCTTTCCTTGACTTTTAGATGACCACCTTCTCCCTGTGTCTTCACATGGGCTTTCCTCTGTGTGCCTGGGTCCTAATTTCCTCTTCCTATAAGGACACTAGTCATATGTTGGATGAAGGCCCACCCTGATGACCTCATTTTAACTTAATTACTTCTTTAAGGACACTATCTTTAAATACAGTCACATTCTGAAGTACTGGGGATTAGGACTTCAGCATACAAAATTTGGGGGATACACAACTTAGTACATCGCATCCACTAAAAATTTCTTGTAGGTTTACTTTCTGTTACATCACAGATTTTTTTCTAATGAACTATGTTCAGGTAGAATTCTAATAAACCAACAGTTTTTAACAGAGAACCTGTTTGAAATGCAAATTTTAGGGACCCATCCCAAACCTTCTGAATCAGAAATTCCGACGCTGGGGGCTGAACAACCTAATTTTTAACATATCTTTCTGGTGACTGCAATGCACACTGAAGTGTGAGAACCTCTGAAATTAACAAATGGTAATTTTAACATATTTTAAAGAGCATTTTGTTAATTAAACTTTATTTATTCTTTAAACTTTTGTTTTGGGTAGAGTGGTACATCTGAAGGTTTGTTATATAGGTAAATACGCGTCACAGGGGCTTGTTGTACAGAATATTTTCTCATCCAGGTACTAAGCCTAGTACCCAATAGTTATTTTTTCTGATCCTCTCCCTTCCTCCTCCTCTCGCCCTCCATGCTCAAGGAGGCCCCAGTATCTGCTGTTCCCCTCTATGTCCATGTATTTTCATCATTTAAGTCCCACTTAAAGTGAGGGCATGTAGTATTTGGTTTTCTGTTCCTGCATTAATTTGCTAAGGATAATGGCCTCCACCTTTATCCATGTTCCTGCAAAAGGCATAATCTCATTCTTTTTATGGCTGCATAACGTTCCATGGTCTATATGTACCACATTTTCTTTATCCACTTTGCCACTGATGGACATTGAGGTTGATTCCATGTATTTGCAATTGTGAATAGTGCTGCAATGAACATATGCATGCATGTGCCTTTATGGCAGAATGATTTATTACACTGAGTATATCAGTAATGGGATTGAATGGCAGTTCTGTTTTTAGCTATTTGAGGAATCATCACACTGCTCTCCACAATGGTTGAACTAATTTACACTCCCGTCAATAGTGTATAAGCATTCTCTTTTCTCCACAACCTTGCCAGCATCTGTTAGTTTTTGACTTTTTAATAATAGACATTCTGACTGGTGTGAGATGGTATCTCATTGTGGTTTTGATTTGCACTTCTCTAATGATCAGTGAAATTGAGCTTTTTTCATATGCTTATTGGCCACATGTATGTCTTCTTTTGCAAAGTCTCTATTCATGTCCTTTGCTTACTTTTTAATTTTTGTTGTTGTTGTTGTTGTTGTTGAAAATTTGTTAAAGTTTCTTATAGACGCTGGATATTAGACCTTTGTCAGATACATAGTTTGCAAATATTTTCTCCCATTCTGTAGGTCATCTGTTTGCTTTGCCGATGGTTTCTTTTGTTGTGCAGAAGCTCTTAAGTTTAATCCAATTAGTCAATTTTTGCTTTTGTTGCAATTGCTTTTGGTATGAAAATGAAGTCTTTGCCAGTTTCTGTGTGCTGAATGGTACTGCTTAGGCTTTTCTTTCAGAGTTTTTATAGTTTTGGAATTTATATTTAAGTATTTAATTCATCTTAAGTTGATTTTTGTGTATGGTATAAAATAGGAGTCCAATTTCAGTCTTCTGCATATGTTTAGCCAGTTCTTCCAACACCATTTATTGACTGGGGAGTCCTTTCTAGAAAGAGTATTTGGAATGGAATAATGTGGTAGGTTCTTTTTTAGGGCAAAGAATTCTTTTAAAAATGTGAGTAATCACCTTCTAATTTTTGTATTCTGAAAATTCTGAATTTTACTCCTAACCGTTTTTTTATAAGGAGGCATATCAGCATGTCATTTTATTAAGTCTGATGTTCACACTTGGCAACAATTTTGAGTATACAGCCACATATATGTGAATATATATATTGCTAACTCATATCTTTAGCTTGCTAATTTCTACTAGGCTTACTAGTTAATATCTCCCATGTTCTATTGCAATTTATTCAGGTCAAACCCCAACTGCAGCTTCCTCCAATGACTTCTCCCAAGCATTTCTCATTTTTTGAAAGGAGATCCCCCAGGCTGAACTGAGCACTGATCAAAATTCCTTGTGTCACACTACTTCAGAATTACCAAAATTACAGATTTAAGTGGAGGTCCTTCCAGCTTTTTCCTCTTACATTCTAGAATTACAAATCAGTTCAATCGAGAAGACAGATGCTTTTCTGGCTATTTTGTGCCCAGAAGTAGAAAAATTACTTTTAACAGCTACTAAGTCATGTTTTGATTGTTGTTGTTTTAGTCCCAAATATTTCAGCAGCAGATAATGAAACATAAGAAACTCAAAGGTGGCCTGCCGAAATGAATTTTATTCCTTTCGCAGACAACCAGACCTTTGGCATTTTTTTGTCTATGAAAATCACATTTTGGTAAAACACTCATACAAAACACACACACACACACACACACACACACACACACATGTGAGCACTTTTCTCTGTGGAGGACAATGGTGGCAAGGACACTGCACATTTATTACCTAATCAAAATGGGAATTCACACTTTTTCTCAGCCAATAACAAAAGTACCTTTAATTTTATTTTTCCTTATTTATTATTATTTTTTTAAAGGCAAGGTCTCACTCTGTTGCCCAGGCTGGACTGCAATGGCATGATCATGGCTCACTCTAGCCTCAACGGCCTGGGCTCAAGCAATCTTCCCACCTCAGCTTCCCAAGTAGCTGGGGCTACAGGCTAGCACCACCACATTCAGCTAGCTTTTCGTATTTTTTGTAGAGATGGGGTTTTGCCATGTTGGCCAGGTTTGTCTTGAACTCCTGGCTCAAGCAATCTGCCCACCTTGACCTCCTGAAGTGTTTGGCTAACCGGCATGAGCCACCACTCTTGGCCTAATTTTATTTTTCATTTAAAAAATATTTAATCATCCAAATGATAGGTGTTATGCTTGATTAGTCTTTAGAATACTAACATTTTCATGAAGGCATTCAACCTAAATGCAGGTGAGGTGGTCTAAAATTATGGCAGAAAGAGAAATGGAAGGCTAGTGACCAGTAAACAGTGTCAAATCAAGGCCACTGTCATCACTGAATAATGAGCCTCTGAAGATTCATCTTGTAGGATAGTAGCTTTAACATGTTAATGAATCATAGATGGGTAACTTTGAGAATCTGATTAAAGCTATGGAACCTCTCCTGAAAATAATGCACCCAAGCCCATATACCATTCTAAATACAATACCAGGGGGCTTCCAGGACCTCAAATAAGCATTCTCACTCTTACAGGATAGACTTTGGGCCCAGTCTTGAACTCAATTCAAACAACATCAGAAATTAAGGTTATTAACTCTTTTCTCCAAAGATCTGTGTAAAGATTTTTTTGCAATGTTTGAAATACATGTATTTAATGTTTTATTGAGCCCTTAGTCTATAAAACAGTCTGCAAAACCTAGTCCTTGCTCATAGAGAAGGGTGATAGGAAGTAGTGACAGGAGATATAAATGCTATAAGAGGGGTGAAAACACATTTTTTAAGTTTACTTAACAGTAAATTTTTTAAGTTTTTTTAAGAGATACTGTGTTCAACTAAAAAGGCGAGGGGGGAGGAATTAAGAAAAACTTCGAGGCACCGGAGAAGCGCTTTACAAGATGAAAAGAATTTAAAAGGTACAGTTGGCCAGAGGAGGTGAAAAGGGAGGAGAGAGAAAAGATCTTTCAGGAGAAAGGAAGAACCTTAGCATAAAATATACAGTCAGGAGAATGAAGTAGTTTTTAGAATTCCCTTTGATTACAGCAGTGATCCTCAATCCCAGCTGTACATTCTAATTACCTGGAGAGACTTTAAGATCCTACTCCAGACCATTAAATCAGAATCCCTGGGGGTGAAGCCCAGACATCTGCATATTTTTTAAGCTCCCTATGTGATCCTAACATGCATCCAGGATTGGGTGCATGTCAGAATGGACCAGAGCATAGAGGTGGTACTGTGGAGAGCGGGAGATGAGACTGGCTGAGTAGGTGAGTGTTACATACTACAGGGCCTCCTACCGCCACAAGGCATCCTGCACTTAGCCAAGAATCCTGGAAAGGTTTTAGGCAGGAGCAACATGATCAGAGCAGTCTCTTTGCATTATTTTTTGTTGGAAACTGCCCTGACATACACATTGAGCTCATACAGACTGAGTAAACAGAAACAAGGCACTGACTTTCTCTGCCATGTCTAGTTACCACGGAAACAGAATACCATCACTCATAAGAAAGTGTTTCCAACTTGTTCTCTGTGATCATTGCTGCTCCTTTCATATGTTTTCCAAATAAAACTGAAATGTCTTTTTGCCTATTGTGTTTCTGTTGTCTGGAGATTTCTCAACTTTTTTTTCCACTTTGCTTCCTTGGTAAGGATTTGCAGTCAGACAAGTGGCATACTTGGTTAATTCACCAATGTCAAAATATTTTGAGAAAAAAATTGTTGTCTTCTAAAGGAGATTGTCTGGTTTGAGGCAGAATGGCATCATGGGAAGAAACTTAAAGTCAGGAAGCACTGAGTGTGAATCTTGGCTTGGTTATTTGTTAGCAAGTTAAGTTCTTTGAGTCTTAGTTTTGTGAGTGTGGTTTTTGTTTGTTTTGTTTTGTTTTGTTTTTGAGACAGGTCTCGTTCTGTCACCCAGGCTGGAGTATAGAGGCACCAACTCGGCTTACTGCAACCTCCGCCTCCCAGATTCAAGCAATCCTCCTGCTTCAGGGTCCCAAGTAGCTGAGACTACAGGCATGACACCATGCCAGAGTAATTTTTGTATTTTTAGTAGAGACAGGATTTCACCATGTTGGTCAGGCTGGTCTCGAACTCCTGGCCTCAAGTGATCCGCCTGTGTCAGCCTCCCAAAGTTTTGGGATTATAGGTGTGGGCTACCCTGTTTGGCCTGAGTCTTAGTTTCTTAATAAAACTGTAGAATAACACAATTTGTCTAGCATAGAAATGAAGACTGAAGAGGAAATATGTAGATTGCATTTTGCACGGGGCAAGTAATAGCTCAATAAATGATAATTGCTATGCTATTATTAAGCAGTGTTACCCAGATCTTAAAAGTAGGATTTATAATATGATCTTTGATAGTTTATTTTTTCTTCAAAGAGATTATTTCATCTACCAAAGTTAAAAGCAATGAAGTGCAAGGAATAAAAATGTTGTGGGTTTTTAAAAATGTCTTTCTTTCTGTTAATGACATTTTTTGGTAGAGGTATCATTACCTAAAACTACTTTTGTTTTTTTAAGAAGCTAAGATCAAGACCAGGCAGGGGCAACATGATCAGAGCTGTCTCTTTGAATTATTCCTTGTTGGAAACTGTAATTCCAACAAAGAATTATATGCCTGTAATTCCAGCACTTTGGAAAGCTAAGGCAAGAGGATTGCTTGAAGCCAGGAATTTGAGAAGCGCCTGGGCTATTGAGGCCCTGTCTCTACAAAAAATTAAAAAATAAAAAAAATTAGCTGAACATGGTATCATGTACCTGTTGCCTTCAGCTACTTGGGAGGCTGAGGGGGAAGGATCCTTTGAGCCCAGGAGGTTAAGGCTACAGTGAGCTATAATAATGCCACTGGATTCCAGACTGGGCAACACAGCAAGACTCTGTGTCTTAGAAAAAAAAAATGAAGGGCCAGGTGTGGTGGCTCATGCTGGTAATCTCAAGACTTTGGGAGGTTGAGGTGGGTGGAATACTTAAGGTCAGGCATTCAAGACAGCCTGGCCAACACGGTGAAATCCCATCTCTGCTAAAAATACAAACAAAAATTAGCCAGGTATGGTGGTGGGCGCCTGTGTTACTTGGGAGGCTGAGGCAGGAGAATCACTTGAACCTGGGAGGTAGAGGTTACAGTGAGCCAAGATCATGCCACTGTACTCCAGCCTGGGCAACAGAGTGAGACTCCATCTCAAAAAAAAAAAAAAAAAAAAAAAAAGAAGCTAAGATCAGGTGTATACATCTCACAATAAGAATTCTAAAATGGCCAGGCACCGTGGTGCACACCTATAATCACAGCACTTTGGGAAGCCAAGGTGGGCGGATCACAAGGTCAAGGAATCGAGACTACCCTTGCCAACATGGTGAAACCCTGTCTCTAATAAAAAGACAAAAATTAGCTGGGCATGATGGTGCACACCTGTAGTCCCAGCTACTCAGGAGGCTGAGGCAGGAGAATCGCTTGAACCTGGGAGGTGGAGGTTGCAGTGAGCCACGATCACGCCACTGCACTCCAGCCTGGTGACAGAGTGAGACTCAGTCTAAAAAATAAAAACAAAAAAGAATTCTAAAATGACATGCAATTCATTTCTAACTAGAAAGACATTTAGTTAGAATATGTGCAAATGGTAATTCTTAAGTTAAAATGCTTGAGTACTTGTAATGTACTATGTATCATACTAAGCATCTTATATATGAGTATTTTTATATTGACTACGTTTGATCTTCACAACAGCCCTACGAGGTATATGAGCTTTTGCTGAGGTTGAGGAGAAACAGAGAACACTGCTGTGTATGCAGCCTATAAGCTGTTGTCTCTATTACCCCTTTAACCTCTCTCAATTGTTCATGCCTGTAGTTCATTTCATTGACTTCCTCTCAAGAAATCATAGCCTCAGGTTCTCATGACCTTCCTTTATTTCAACTCTCCTCCCATGGAAAGTTCATTGTTTCCTTCCTTGCTCACTGGACTCCTCAGATCTGAGCTCATCTCTCTTACCTGTCAGTTTCCATGTCCTGGAAATTCTTCCTCATTTGTGCTGCATGTTTACCTGGAGCTTGTTCCCTTTTGCTGAACCACTTCCTCTCTAACCATGTCCTGCTGGGGTCTGCAACATTGCCAGACATTTTGTTGTATACTTAATGAAGATGATGTAAAGATTGCATTTCTCAGTAGTATCATTTCAAAAGACTAACTGTGGAGGAAAGCAGGTCAAGATGACTCACTTCCCTGCAGTTCTCCTATCATTATCATCAAGGATCAATGTTCAGAATCTGTATTTGAGTCTATTCAGTCAAATGACTTCATTGACTCCCTCTATAAAATTTTATTGAAAAATTTATCCTTTTAAAGTATTAAAAAATGCAAAAATGGCTTCATTTTAACAAAAGCCCATAAACTTCTATCATTGATATTTTCCAAGACTTTGTTTTAAACTGATGCTGAGAGTCATCTTTATGTACAATTCTTATTTCTTAGGGGAGAACCATTAGACCTAGTTGACCAAATGAACTAAATTTTAAGAAGAAATTCCACAACGGTATTTTTTCATACTTCAAAGAATAACACGTATTATTGGTACCCATATATCTTTCCTCAGATCTTCCAAACTGCTGCCAGATTTGAAATTCTTAAAAATATTTCACTGCCAACATATTGCTGGTGTTGAAATACAATCCATGTCTCTCACAGCTTCAGCAAACATATTTAACACATTTATGCATACATTAGTTAGTGTAAACATGACTCACTTAAGCATAAAAGGTTTTTTAGAATTTTAAAATTTCACCACCATGTCATTCCACGGAAACTACTTTGGGGCTGCTATGAAGGAGTTTCAAACATCTCTCACAGAAAACATCATTATACATTAGCAGAAACTCCATTCAGTCAAGAAGAATGGCATACTGACTGGGGGCAGCTCTACAAACCACATGCCGTTTTAATTAAATTCATTTAAAATGCTGTGTCTCTCGGTAGATTTGAGGGCAGATAGAACCACTTAACAATAGCCAAGATCTAATCCAGTTTGTCAGAACTAATAATAAAACAAATGCAATTTCTCACACAGGGACACATCCAAAAAGTTCACAAATGGGCAATTGTGAGGTCTTTTTTAAAACTAATATTTATAAATTATTGCAAGATGTTACCAGCCTCAAACCATGGTTGCAATTTCTAATTCCAATGAGTTGATAAAAGGTGCTATTAATAAAAAGGTACATTTTGGGCAGCTGACATAACTAATTGATCAAGTAATTTGAGCAAAAATACAAGATTTCACTAGGAAACCCGGACAGGGATGAAATCACTCAATTTTCCAAAAGCCAGAAGGCCTTGAAAAAAGAGGAGACCACAGAACACTTTTATGCCTAACCAAAACCAAATAAAATGATCCCAACGTACAAATAGGCCTCAGATGATATAATGTGACGAGAGATTTCAACTATGTAGGCAAACCTTTCATTTTCTTACCCAAATATGCCAAGCCAAGGATTACCTAAATAGAGGAGGGGAGAGACCTATTTCCTCAGTGTGTTGTCTCTGTAAGGGTGGAAAGGAAAACTTTTTCCCACCTCTTCATATTTTTCTGTACCTCACTAATGTTCGATATAACACTTGGATCTCAAGATCTGGGTTAAATTTAAACAAAGTGAGAGAAAATGGTCCCAGATGAACATGAATTTACCTAGCCTGACACTTCTAGTAATGGTTACTGGAAGATGCATCACTGCTGGCCCACCCAAGGATCTCTATAGCAGCCCAAATCACGCTTATTCAGAGCACCTGAAGATGATGGGGACACTATTTAGTTCTGCTGGATGACTGCTGAGGTTACCACTGCGCATGAACTACGGAGAGAGGATAACAGATGCTTAAACTTCCTGTCCAGGACTTTTAAGAAATATGGTGTCCTCTTTGTATCTTTGTCCTCCTCTTCTGGAGAAAATGGACACAACCCGAAGCTCAACTTGACTAAGAAATACCCAGTTTTGGCAAGAACGTTGTCTTGATCTACTTTATGAGGGGAAAACTGGTATCCACATATCTTTCCTCAGGCTTCCAGCAGCAAAACAGAATCTATTATTGAAATAGTAGCTTAAAGAAAAACACTTTTCCAACTATTTTGTCATTTTATCTTCACAATATCCTCTTGACAAAAAAGGTTGACAGGAGGTATGAAATTTATGATCCCAAACAAACAAACAAAAAGTTGCTCCAGGGAAGGAAGATGGTTTTGGAAATAGGGAACACACTGGAGGGAATAGGAAAGGAAGGAAATTTTAAATGTTTCTGCTGAAGATGAAAAAATACATATGAATGTGGTGTCCTCAGCCAGAGCATATATGGAAGCAATGGGAGCTACAAGGGTAGCAATGTGCAATGCAAATCCCACCCACTCCTGTGAGCAGTTAATAAATTATAAACGCATACACATTTAACCATATTTTCCTTCTTATGTTAGAACTAATATTACCCAGAGAACTATCTGATGCATGACCATATGCCTGACCCAAACTGCTTACTTAATCAGGAAATGTGAATCGGCTGCCAGGGACAGCCATATGACACTAGAGAATAATCAGGTAGAGGAAATCAAAGGTTATTCTCACTTGCTTTGAGCCATTGGTTCAATCTTATTTCCCATTATCAGAAAAATAATTAGCCTGTGCCTCTAGTATGCCACATTCATGGTGAAAATGAACACTTGTTTTAGTGATCACAAGAAAACAAATGTCACACTACAAGTTTTGAGCTATTGAAAGAGTTCATTTGTTCTTGAATAGTTCAAAAACTATTTTACTTTATGCAAAGGAAAGGTTTTCAGTCTGATATATTTTACTGCAACAAAATCAACTGAATTGTTATCAAAACTAGAATGCTGTGCTAATAATTTTACAGAAAATCTTATTTCATGCTATGGCTCTATGGTAATAATGATCAGGTTTTACTTGTCGTTGTTGTTGTTGTTTTCCTTTCAAAGAAGTCAATATAACAAGCTCCCTGGCTTGTTTCCATCACAGACCTACACAGTTAGTCCCTTCACACACAGGCTCAGCATTGACACACATTCATAGAGAATTAAAAGGATTTCAGGGCTCGGCATCAAGGTGATTTTATTGACGCTTCCACTCTGACTCTGTAATCCACTTCTACAAATGGGCTCTTTCCTTATTCCTAGAATGTAACCCTCTCCCCTCAGCCTAAGTTACTCTTTTTTGTTTAATTACCTATGGTCATTAATATTTTCTTCAATAATTTCTTCAGAACTGATATCGTACTTTTCCTACTACTGTTTAAGGTTCTTACAAGGACCAAATAAATAGCATCCAAATGAGAAATAAGAGGATAAAAAAATGAAGGGAGGACAAAATAATACTTTCATTATTGACAAAGAATGAGTGAAAATGTTGGTTATGGGAGGCCGAAGCAGGCAGATCACGAGATCAGAAATTCGAGACCAGCCTGGCCAATACCGTGAAACCCCATCTCTACTAAAATACACAAATTAGTCAGGGGTGGTGGCATGCCCCTGAGTTGGAGGTTGTAGTGAGCTGAGATTGCGCCACTGCACTCCAGTCTGGGCAACAAAGTGAGACTCTGTCTCAAAGAAAAGAAGAGAAAGGGGAGGGGAAGGGAGAAAAGAAAATGTAGGTGTGAAGAAAGCCAAATGGATCTGCTAATTGATTTCCTCAAATAGCCAGATTTATCCACCCTCTCACAGGTAAGGCTGGACTTGACAAGCATCCCCTCTCGCATGTGATTTAAGCATGATTCATGGCACAGAGAAGAAGGTAACTTGTACCCTCTACAGGTATGTTGGCTCCTCTAGGAAAAAAATCTGGAGGTGGCCGGAAACTGCCCAGGTTATTTTCCAAACCTACCAATTGGATAAATCATTCCACCTCCTCTGAGGGTGCAGTCTGCAGGGTAGAGTGGAGTGGTAAAAGGGTGGCAAGAAACTAAGATTATTCCACGAACTGATTTCACATGGGAAGAAACATCAGATGTGGACAGGAAGTGTGTTCAGTTGATGGAATTCTCTCTCACCATGTGGGAGGACTGGGGTAGATTTCCAGGCAATGTACCAAGGTGTTGGGGTTTTGAAATAGTACTGCTTTTTCCTGTCCAAGTTCTGAACTAATTGAAAAATAAGAACAGGAATAAAACAAATAAAGGCCAAACTATCATCATTACTACCAATAAGGAATAGATTCACAATTATAAGTTACTGTGAAAGTAAAACTGGATTTACTACTTCTTCCCTCCAGACTCTAGACCTTGGAACAGCTCCTACATGGCAGAGCACACTCACCTCTAACTGGTCTGGGGAGGACGTTAGTATACAGAGAACAAATTCCTCATGCTTAGAACTAATGATAAGTTAGTTACATCCAATCAAAAAATGCAGGACAATTACCTTCCTACAATTCTCTATTAGGAGGAGAAAAGAAAGGCACAAGAGTTAGAAGTTTCGAGGGAAGCTTGCTCTTTCTGGATACCAGAAAAAAGGAAGTAGGCATTCCTCTCTTAATGTACCCCTCATGAAGCCTAGGTTATACGGTTGAATTTCGAATGCTCCAACTAGATATTACAGATTTTGATCCTTAACTGTCTAAAATGTATGGAGGCCACACAGAGCTCTCCTGCCCTCATTTCCATGTCTTTAACTAATTATTTGTTAAGACTTTCTTTCTTGCTTTATGCCACAAGAGCTAAGCATGCCTCTCTTTTTACTTTTTGATCATTATCACTTACTTTACTTTTGCCGTTCCTCTTCCCATAATTATTTCTTCTTCACTTCTCTACTATCCCCAAAGTGTAAGACTCTTTTTCATTTAAGAGTTTTAATGCTAGTTACTATAGACTATAGGATTTCAGAAAAAAAAATAGAATTTCTTTAAACAACAAAGTGCTCCCACCTACCTTCTTTGTGCTGTTATTAGAAAATATATTACATTTCTATAGGTTATAGGCCAAATAATATAATTATAGGTGTAGTGTTTTATACCACTGCTATTTAAATAAGTTAAGAGAAGGAAAAGAAAAAAGAAATATATATGTACACTATCCTTTTTTTTAAGATGGTGTCTCACTCTGTCACCCAGGCTGGAGTGCAGTGGTATAATCTTAGCTCACTGCAACCTCTGCCTCCCAGGTTCAAGTGATTCTTCTGCCTCAGCTTCCTGAGTAGCTGGGACTACAGGCACACACCAGCACGCCTGGCTACGTTTTTGTATTTTTAGTAGAGATGGGGTTTCACCATGTTAGCCAGGATGGTCTCTATCTCCTGACCTTGTGATCCACCTGCCTTGGCCTCCCAAAGTGCTGAGATTACAGACATGAGCCACCATGCCTGGCCCATATGCATACTATCTTTTATAGTTACATAGCTACCTCTACTTGTGCTCTTTCTTTTTCCCTATAGATTTGAATTACTGTCTGGGATCAGTCACTTTCAGCCTGAATAACTTTCTTTTATATTTCTTGTATGGTGGGTCTTAGCTACAAATTATTTCAATGATTATCTGTGAATGTCTTTTCACCTTCATTTTTAAAAGACAGCTTTGCCAGGTAATGATTCTTGATTGATAGTTGTGCTTTTATTTTCCCCCTTTGGGCACTAGGAATACACTGCATCCCTGTTTTCTGGTCATCATTGTTTCTGATGAGAAGTCAACAGTTTATCTTATTGGGGTTCTCTTGTAAGTGAAAATTCATTTTTTCTTGCTGCCTTCAGGATATTTTCCTTGTCTTTGGCTTTCAGCATTTATGCTATGATGTGTCTGTGGAACTCTTTGCATTAATCTTACTTGGAGTTTAGAGCCTCTCAGGGTAGTGAAGTTTTTCATCAAATTTGGGAAGTTTAATCCCTTTATGTATCTGAATATTTTCTACTCCTTTTTCTCTTATCTATACTTCTGGTATTCCCATTACCTGTAGGCTGATTTGCTTAATGCTATTCCATGTATCTCTAAGGATCTCTTAGTTTTTCTTCATTGTTTATCCTTTCTCATCTTCAGACTGGATACTTCCTACCAATCTATCTTAAAGTTTGCTAATTCTTTTCTACTATCAGTTCAACGTTTGGTTATGTGTGTTTATCAAATTTTTCACTTCAGTTTTTGTATTGAACTCTAGAATTTACATTTGGTTCTTGTTTTTCCCCCAAAATTTCTAGCTCTTTGTTGATATTTTTTTTGGTGAAATATAGCAGTCATACTTTCATTTACTTCATTAAGTATGGTTTCCTTTAGTTCTTTGAAAAAACACATACACGCATAGACAACTTTGAAGTCTTTGTTAAATCTAGCTGGTTGTTCCCACAGGCAGTTTCCATTGCCTGCTTCCTTGCCTGTGTAGAGGTCAGACTTTCTGTTTGTGTTTTTTTTTTTTTGTATGCCTCATAATTTTTTTTTCAGTAAAGAGATTAGAATTTGATATAGAAGAACAAAAATAAAATGGCTAAGACTCAGCCTCCACCTCAAATATTGAATTTTGTAATCCCACTATAGTTTGAGAGCCAAGTTTAATTGAGGGAGAAAGGACATTCCAATTGTCTTCGTTACCATTTAAGATATCAATAACTTCAAAGATCACTCCTTCTGTCCAGAATAATAACTTTGAGACTCCATGGTAGAATGAAGATATAAATTAGAGAAAGTTAAACAGGGGAATTTATTTCCAGATAGGAGGATTTCATAAAAAGAAGAGAAAAAGTTTCAGATCTATCTGGATTTTCACTTTCTGGGGGAAGCATTAGGAGAAGTAGAGTGTTAAACTAAGAGGAGGAATGAGCACAGCGTTTTTGAACCACACTCCTTGTTTGGGAATCTGAAAGGAGACTATCATGCAGTAGATCTTATTCATCACAGGCATCTGAGCCTCCTTGGGGGTGACCGGCATGATAAGACTGAGAGAGGAACACGGGAGCACCTCCCTTAAATATTCTGAGGCATGGGCACTAAAGTGAGAGTCAGTATGCCAAGAGATCTGTTGTAGGGGATAAAGGCACGGCATGGGTTGAGGGTAGACCTCCAGGATGGAAAAAAGACAGGGCATTGACTCACGGTCTGGAGACAATGACAGTAGAGAGAAGACCAAATCATCAAGAGAGAGATAGCCAATGCTCCCTAGGAACATTGCCACAGTAAGCCAAAAGAACAAATCACAAGTTCACCAGCTACACACTCTAGCACAGGGTACCAGTGCCCAAATGGACAAAGGACATCATTCCAGAGGGCAACAGATGTCAGCCAGCACGCTGCCAGGAACTAGCACAAGGCCAGAGACCCTCATCCTCCCTACCTCCACCAAGGCCATTAGATCATGTAAACCTCATCTTTCTTCCCTCTACAATTGGCCATGATCTCAGAGAGAGAAACAGATGAAAGGGGGACTCTAAGAATTTGGGCATTTCTACCCAAGATTAATGGAACATACTAACAGGGAGTGTTTAAAATAAGAGCGTGAACTAAAGTTGTTTATTTTGTATATTTTCTCTATGCCAACTAGTAGTACTATAAGTGGCTGCAGATAAAATAAAGAAACTGCATTCTCTCTGCGCCTCTGATTTATAAGGTGAGTAAATTCTATAGCAACACTACAGGTGCAATAATGTATACAAGTGTGCTGAACACATAATAAATATAATTTTTCTCTTTACCTCCCTTTTTTTCTTTTTCTTACACCAAAGTGGGCATTTTTCCAATATATATTCTTGGCCACTCAGCATCCAAACACCTGTTGTTTTTAAAGGGAGGATATAAAAACAGATCAAAGTTGAGTAATACCATCCCCAAACATTATGGGAAGCTGAACTGGGGCAGTTGTTTCTCTGCCTTGTCCCTCACAGTGAACACAGGGACATGTAACCTAGGCCTAGCTAACGGACTTCCATACAGCTCTTTAAATTTTGAGGAAGCACTGTCAAGAGGCAGAGAGAGTTATAGGTTTCCAAAGCAGCAGTGACTACGGAGTTTAAATCATGAGCATAATAGAGAGTATCCAGTGAGAAGAAGTCCAGGAGGCTCAGGTCTTCTCAGCAGGAAGGTTCAGTGGTATGATCTTGCTGTGTTAGCTGCTGCCTTAGTCTGCTTGGGCTGCCATAACAAAATAGCATAAACTGGGTGGCTTAAACAAGGAAAATTTATTCTCTCACAGTTCTGGAAGTTGGAAGTCCAAGATCAAGGTGCCAGCCAGTTCAGTTTCTGGTGAAAGCTCTCTTTCTGGCTCACAGACAGCTGCCTTCTTGCTGTGTCCTCACATGGCCTTTCCTCAGCGAATGCACACACAGGGAGAAAAATCTCTCTCTCTTTCTCTTCCTTTTCTAATAAGGCTGCCAATTAGAGATCCTTCCCTTATGACTTCATTTAAACTTAATTACCTCCTAAAAGCCTTATCTCCTAATATAGTCATATTAGGGGTTAAGGCTTCAATATACGAATTGTGGGGATACACAATCCAGTCCATAGCAGCTACCTAATTTACTTTTTATTTCCAACCTATTGCTCTGGCTTCTTTTTTTTTTTTATTTTTTTCGTCAATTCTAACAAGTATCTCATATCTTCTCGACAAAACTTTCTTCTGTTTAAATTTAATGAGAGTTAGTTTCTACTGTCAGCAACCACGAACTCAGACTGGTACCGAAACTGCTATCAGAAAACAGTCACATGGGAAGCTGGTGTTGGTTATCTGCCCTAGCTGATGTTAAAAAAAAAATGAAAATTCAACATGAGTTCAGGAATGGGAATCTGCCAGCTATAACAAATAGCCACATAATATTTCTTCTATGGTGATCTTTAATGAAGTGTCCATTGAAAATAAGGATTTAGGGGATCAAAATGTCAGTGCTATTGAATAGTGTGAATGGTATGAAGAATTTAAAGATACTAGGGTGAGGTGGCTACTTCTAATGGGACTAGATAGCTTTAAGAAATAGATGACAGGCTCAAATCTCTATATTTTAGCTCTAGGCATAGACCCAGGGACTTTCTCTGCTTGTGATAAGTATCTACAAAAATGTCAAAGTCAAATGCAAAGCTTAAATTCCGTGGGTTTCTGAATAAGGTCTGTGGAATTGCTAGTGTCACTAGGTGATTTATGTGAAAGTGACAGCAATGATCAGGAATAATGAGCAATTGAATGTAGGTAAAAATATGGAGGCCTGGGAGTACCTCCAAACTATATTCTACACTAAGCCTTGCTTGACAGCCAAAGGACTACCTCCTTTCTCTTTTCATCTTCATTATCCCACATCAGGGCTGAGCCAGCTCTCTATCTGTAGCCCTTGGCCATCTCACCTTCAACATGGAGCATCATGCCAGCAGGACCTGGAGAGGAAGCTGTAGCTGGTACCTTTAAGGCCCAGCTAAGACATGTAGGCCACAGGATAGAGGGAAAAATCTTTCAAAATATAAAGACCTGCTACCTTAAGAACGTCTCTATTAGTTTAGTCATCTGGTAAACTCCAAAGTATATGTGAATACTTTATTTCTCTAATATTAAGAGTCAAAATGCTTAGTGGGCCATTCTGGGTTTTATAGGCAACATGTTCAATATTTGCACATACTTATTCAATCCATTTACCCAGTGGTTTGAAAGTTTTTACTTTCAAATGGCTATACTACTTGGAAATTATGGTCCAGCTGACATAATTGGTGCCCCAAGTGTCTATGGTAAATCAAACAAATGTCCCTAAGAAGTGAGTCACAAAAGAGGTGCTTAGATTTTAGAATAATAGTGTGGTCTCTTTATTCCATTACTACTCTCCTTTTGAGAAAAATGTCTTGGTTTGCTACTGGGCCTGAGTAAGGATTAAACCTTGACCACTAGATACCAGGTGACTATCAAAACAAACTATGCACTATGCAACTGAAGTGTTGTCTGATTCATCTAACCATTAAGCCAGGAAATCCACTGTCACCTCATCAGCACAGGAAAGTGTTCTATACTGGCCTACAGCAAACACCACTCACAAGACGCTTGCTCACACTCCCCAGGGTTCTTACTCCTGCTGCACCGTCACTCCTCTCTCACCCTAAAGAGAAATACCCTGTGGCTAGCTGTCTAATTAGAAAACACTTGAGCATGGAAAAGTTATAAGTAATATGTTAGCATAAGTTAGATATAGATTGATGAAACTAAAGCTCCATTGGGTGTAGGCCCCATATTCAGTGCAGAGGGAAAACCATTATGATTCTACTTGGATCAAAATAACTTTGGTTAATATCTCATTGCCCACTTTGTATGGAATAGACTGTATGATAAAACGTTCTGTCTATAATGCTGCATGAGCAACAACTAATGTGTTGGCTGCAAGGTCATGATTAGAGGATACAAGTAGCAAAATGTTTAGGAAAAAAGTACATGAAGGGACCTTTCAAAATAGATGCAGAGGCACAGAGTATTTGTGCACACCAAAAGTTAAGCACTGTGATAGAGGCACTGAGTAAGAAGGTGGAAGAGTTGACCTGTTTATAACATCCATCATCCTCCTGTGTCCAGCAGCACACAGGCTTGCTCAGTGCATATGGTGGCATTATGTGGGCTATACTAGGGCTCAGTGCTTTGACTAAGGCTGGCCTAGCAGGTGCCCAAACAGAGATCAATTCTCGCCCCAATGTCGGACCATATCTTGCAAGAAGAGACAGCTGGGTTGCTCAGTTTAGTCCTTTTCTATCATACAGGGAGCATTGATCAACTTGCCTGTACTAGAACAGCTGCTTATTTTGGCTTTTTCTTCCTGCTTTTCATACTTCTCCTAGGTTCACCAGCCACAGATTTACTAAAAACCTTCTATTTTGTTGTGGGTTCTGGCTGTCATTTTGATGACTAATTTTTCTTGGTTTCTGCCTGTGTTCTTGGCCTCTTTTTTTCAGTCTTCATGTTGATTCTGTGAGTCGCAGAATATCCTTCCACTTAAGTTCTTTTCTGCTTAAATTAACCTTAGTTTCTACTGTTTGAAACTATGGAATCTGGAGCATTTCCTCCTTCCTCCTATATTTTGACCTCTCTTCTACTTCTTTCATCATCTGGCTCATCAGGCAGACAGTAAAGGTTACTCTATGAGCTAAGCCAGGTAATCAGTCCTTTCCCACACGAAATATGAAGCACTATGCTAGGCATTAGTGATATATAGAATCAGTGTTCTCATGATCAGAGATGTGAACCCATGAGAAGGGATGCTTTGAGAGGTCAAGAGGACTGTATTTGTAAATGGACCTGGGAGAAGCAATCCCAGGTCAGATACTTACTTGACATCAGCTTTATAGTTTGGATATTAGTTATTTCTTGTGAAATATGCTATTATCTACCTGCAATGTGTGAGACTTGGAGGCAGAAAAAAAATATCAGAATCACTTTTGTGTTCTTGACATGAACCTTCAGGACCTTGGCCTCAGTTGAGCTGGATTACTCATCTTGAAGAATCTCCTTGAGATACCTTCATCTTGTATGAAACACTAAAGAGACGGATCCATCATAACACTTTAAAAGGATGGTGTTTTTATTTCACATAAAACATGTTGTTTTTGAGTCGCATGAATATACAAAATACACTAAACCCCTGATCAAGGTTACTGGTCACGTGCAGTGGCTCATGCTATAATCCCAGCATGCTGGGAGGCTGAGGCAGGCCAATTGCTTGAGTCCAGGAGTTCAAGACCAGCCAGGGCAACATAGTTAAACCCCATCACTACAAAAAAATACAAAAAATTAGCAGGGCATGGTGACACACACCTGTAATCCCAGCTACTCAGGAGGCTGAGGTGGGAGAAGCACCTGAGCCCGGGAGGTAGAGGCTGCAGTGAGCTGAGATTGCGCCATTGCACTCCAGCCTGGGCAACCAGAGTGAGACCCTGTTTCAAAAAAGAAAAAAAGAAAAGAAAAGAAAAAGAAAAAAACAAGTAAAGATTGCTTAGAAAATGTGATATATTAGTTGATTAACTGGTTAATTCATGTTTAAACATCTTCCTAAGATATAACTGTTCATTTTCCAGTGTTCCTAAGTATAGTGTTATAACCAAGACATAATTGTTATTTTGAGATGATAATTCACACTGTGCTCTAGGGCCACTCATTTCAATGTCCTCCTCCTTTCTATAAAACTATAGATTACAGAGGTGTAGAAAATCAGACAGAATGTCAACTGACACCAAGTCTTGCTCTGCATTTTGTCTCTTTTATTATATTCCTGGTTTTTCAGTTGTCATTTCCCTCCTTTTTTTCATTGAAAATTACATTCTAGGTAGTATAACAGTTTGTTTGACTGAGGTTTGACTATACCACCAATGGCACTATCACTAGGTCCGCTAAAAAATCTGTAACTTTTAGCATGAAGCTTTTCTATTGAGATATCAATACTGGTTAACAGGTTAGCAAATACCTATTTTAATCTCTAATCTAAATTCAGAATTAAAACAGGAAAGCTCTCTTAACCACACCTGAAAAGGTGATTCAGAGATACAGAAAACAATGATCTTTTTTCTTTTAAATAGAAAATGTTACCTGTTTAATATAAATGCCAAAATATCTGAAATATCTATATTATTTACATGGTTCATCTTTTCTTGACTTTCAAGACACTTTACAAGATGATATGAGATTAACATTTTTTAAAAACCTAAAATCCCAGGAGAAGATCCTTTAGTCCCTAAACTTTGTTAACAATGGGCCTGGAGGCACTACGGTTTGTTCTGAAAGAAGATTAACACTTTGAACAAGTTAAAGGGGAAATATCAGGCATATTCCAAGAAAGCAACATAAGGCAGGCATCAATATCTCTCTGAAATAGTCAGTTCTTATCTAAGGAATAGAAGCTAAAACTAAGATTGGTGTGTATCATCTTCACTAGGGATTTTAAATTTGTATCCAGAAGCCACCATAGCTTGCCTTAAAAAATGTGGCTGTTCTTTTAAACAGTAAGTTCAAAGAAAGAGTGTCAGGGCCAGGTAACTGGGAGCCAGTTGAAAAGCTTGAGTCAAGGTTATAGCACCATAGCCTGTTTTCTCCCAAGTACTCCCAAGTACTTACTCTTCCGGGATTTCAGGATTGGCTATTTAAAGGAAATTATATCTGTAAAAATTGCTTGATTTCAGATTTAAGTATACACATAAGTATTCCCACTCATATTCTCTGGAAAATGACCTTCTCTGGAAAAAGTCATTTTTAATCAAAGTTTAACCAGGAATAAAATATTCAAAGAATTTAACCAAATAATTACTGTTAATCAAAGAATTACATTCCCGGGGCCACAAAATTGTGAGATTTTGAATGCACCCAACAGCAGTCTAAGGTTTTTTTTTTTTTTCTTGAGATGGAGTATTGTTCTGTCATCCAGGCTGAAGTGCAGTAGCATGATCTCAGCTCACTGCAACCTCTGCCTTTGAGGTTCAAGTGATTCTCCTGCTTCAGCCTCCCAAGCAGCAAGGATTTCAGGCATGTACCACCACGCCTGGCTAATTTTTCCATTTTTAGTATAGATGGGGCTTCACCATATTGGCCAGGCTGGTCTTGAACTTCTGACCTCAAGTGATCCACCTGCCTTAGCCTCCCAAATTGATCTGAATTGTGATTCTCATCACCTCATGTTGAAGGAGAGAGGAGGAAGGAGCAGCAGGGGTGGAGTGACTGACAGATAGGTCAGATGCAGTCTTTGGCAGTCCTTTGGACAACATGAAGACAGAGTAAAACAAGTAAGTATTCCAAAGTCTAAACTCAGGACGATGAGGAAGGCACCCAGAGAGTTTCCCACTGTTGCCTTTCTGATGAACTTACCCTGCTGGGGTGCATCAACTCAAGCATCTATCGCCTGCCTGAATATAGCTGATTTCATAAAAAGAAGGAGAATCCATGATGTCATCATTTGCTTGGAGGAAATCTCCACAAGTCAGGGAGGTCTTCTCACCCAATCCCCTCTGCCCAACCATGGGGCAGTGAAGGTCAGGCTGGCTTTCTGGGTCTTAGCTTGTGAGCTTGTGAAATGATGGGTCTTACTAGACCTGAGCTGTCCCATCCAGGAACCACTAACCCTGTGCCACTATTGAGCACCCAAGATGTGGCTAACGCAACTAAGAAACTGTATTTTTACTTTTCTTTAACTGTCATTAAAAGGGAAAATTTAAAACTAATATTTGATTCAATTACTGAAAAGGTTTTTAATATGTTTGGAATAACAGCGGTAGATGAATCTACTTTTTTAATAGTAAATTGTATGAAATGTAATTATACCTCAAGCATTTCTAATGAAAATATAGTATCTGAATTGGGATAAGATTTAAGTGTAAAATACAGATTTTGAAGACTTAGTATAAAAATAGAATGTACACATCTCACTGATAATTTTTATATTGATTACATGTTGAGATAATATTTTTGAACATACCAGGTTAAATAAAATATACTATTAAAATTAATAATGGCACATTGTGTTTCTATTGGATGGTGCTGTACTAGATGGTTCTAGCTCCCTTACAGCAACCGTCTCTCTATTTGCAGCTTCTGTAGTGAGTGTATACTGGAGAGGATGGGAAGCCAAAGCAGAAATTCTCCTCAACCTACCAAGATTTTTACTTAATGCAAAGGTGAAACAATAGCCTTTCTTAACCATTTTTCTACATACTTCTTCCAAACTCAACATAGTTTAAATAGTACGTCTGGCACAGTACAAACGTGAAGGGCTGCTTTGCTCTATCCTGGGCCACTCCAAGCTGACTCAGTGATTTTCTCCTTCAGTTCTCATAACTGTGTCAGGTTCATGGTTACTTAGTGCCTGCACCAGCCTGGGGGCTGAAACAGAGGGCTGGCTGAAATAAAAACATGGCCTCCCTTCACCACAGAATCTCACTCTCATGACTTTCCCTTAAAACCCTCAAAAAATTATCAATGCAGTTTTAATGCATAGATCATACTCCATCCTCCATGAAACACATGAGGATTTTCACTTCGTTCTTTTTTGTTGCTCTAGATCATCTCATTCTTCATCTCTTCCATTCCCATCTATTGAGGCCCTTCTTTGCACCAGGCACTGTGTTGGGCATGGGATATGTTCTTTACACATACCTTACCCTCAAGGAGATTACAGTCTAAAACGTAGCTATGTACATAGTAATTAAACACAGTGTGATGGGGGAAATACAGACTATGCCCGTAGTATGAAGAGGAATGTCAACTAGAAGAAGAATTACCAAGGAGTTGACTCTTGTAGGTACTCCTGAAGGAAGGCCAACAGGAGAGTGGGTGTTCCAAGAAGAAAACACAGGACATGGAAGTGTATGGTGGCAGAAGCCTACCGCAGCACCTTGGAAAATCCACATAGTTGGGTCTTTCTTGGATGTAAAAAAACAAGGTATGTGAGGGACATGGCAGGAGAGGGATGGCCAAGATGAGGCCATAAAGCTTCCACTTATAAGACACCATGAAGAGGAGAGGAAGATCAGAGAACTCTTTACAACTATCACCAGGTTGTAGAAATTTCCTCCTCCTTCCTCCAGTGTGGCTTGCATCTTTCCAGTAGATTAAGAAATTCTCATTCTCCCAGGGAGGGCCATAGAGAACTTGATGTTTCTACAGACCTCTACTATTATCTTTGTCATTCAACAGCATTTCTTGGGTGCTTATTATAAGCCAGTCACTGACTCACTATAATAAAGAAGCAGAAGACTGGCTCCCTAAGCTCAGGACCTCATGGTCGGCCCAGAGAGTGGGTCATAACAGGCAAAGGAGAGGCAACCTAGGAGGGACCATAATTTTTTTCCCCTTTCTTGCTACTTGGGAATAAAATTATGTGTTTAAAATATGTTGGGGCAAAGGTATCCTGCTTCTTTCCTTGCAGAGAAGGAAGGTCTAGCCTTGTTGAAAGAACAGTATTCATGGAGACTTTATTCTTAACTCTTCCTTGTCTATATCACTCTCTGGAGTGTTTCTCATAACAGATCATTATGATCAAAAATTAACACTCACTATGATGAGAATGTTCATTACAGTGCACAGTAGAGAAAGGATGCTTAAGCTTGGGCAAATCCAAAATACCTTCCCCTTCATTTTCAAAAGTAAAATGGGAATGTGTAAGAATTTTAATGTACTATAATCCATTAGAGGCAGAACAAATCAATGCTCTGAGATCATTAGTTTGAATATCATTAAACTGTCCATAGTCAAACAATGACAAAAAATAATCAGCATGCCTTCCTCCATTATGAGCAACAGCAAGCCAAAATGGATGTTATATCTGCTACAGCTTCAAATATTAGCCACCCAAGAGCCTCACTGTTTCATAAAATTCAGCAGATGTTTCCTGACTCTGAAAGACACAGTCGTCGTGAAAACATTGCCACGGCTCAAACTCTACATTGGAGCCGACCTACATCTGCTGCATGGTAGAACCTCACTGCCAACTGTCCACTGCTCCAAGCAGCTCTCCTGCCAACCATCTCCCCACAGCAGGTGAAAGCGAGCACCAGCACCCTCAATGGCTGGGCAGCCGGGCAACCGACGGCAGCCAAGGGTCAAGGCATCATCACCTGTGGTGAGGGGCAATTTACTGAACCTAAATTGAAAGGTTTTTCTGTCTAAATCCATCCGGGATTGCTTAAATGTCAAGAACTACGGTAGCTAGCTTTGGGTTCTGTATTATAGAATTTGAACCATCTAAATGCCCTTCACCACAAAAAAGCTCGATGGATCTTGTGAACAAAACAAAAAGAATGTCTGCCAATAGCTGAGAAATAAATTCCCCCTTTCCTGCTGCTTGGACCACAGCATAATGAGGGCTCCCAAGCTCTCCTTGCAGTAATAGAATGGAATGTACAGTCTTTTCCTTTTGATGTGTTCCAGTTTAAAAGTTTAGAGCTGATGCCTTTTCATCCTTAATTTACCTTCCCTTGTAAATATTTCTTTACCACTTCCAATATCTTAAGTACACATTTTAAAAAATAATTCACTCCTTCTTCTATTTCAGTTGTATAACTTTATGTTATGGGTCAATTTTTGGGCTAAACAAATATGCCTCCAGCTACAGCTCTGCAAATACCGCTGGCAGCAAATTAAGTCAAACAAATGTTTTGGTTGGGTGGTGAGGATGTTTTTTAACGATCTTCCTGTTCTTGTCTGGAGGCCCAAGGATAGACTAGCTGAACTCTCACAGACTTTTCTAATTTCGTATTTTCTTTTTCTTTTCTTTTATTTCTCCTCCCGCCCCCCACCCCTAACTTTGTATTTTCACCCTCGTTAATACACGGGTCTCTTTGTCGGGGTGGTTGGTTTACAAGCTCACCACCAGAGGGTGCTACTTGTTTGCTTCTAAAATTCATTTCCCTTGGGCTTGAAAAATTGAGGCCCTGCTACTAAAGAATTGTCCCTACAACAGCTTGTATAGGAACGATTTACAGAAGGCCTAACGGCACCCTGGACTTCAAGGAATCTGATTCATTTTGTTTTTGGCATTATTTATTTAGAAGCAAAACTGAAAACCTGCGACTTGCACAAACCAAACTGCACTGATTTATATATTTCTTGCAAATCACTAAATGGGGAATGCTAGTCATTTTTGCATTTCATGGCTTTTGTCCATATTTACCACATAACTATAAGGAATCCAGAATTCCAACATTCTCTTCATCACATGGAAGAATAAAATAACATAAAGCAAAAAGAGGATTTGCTTTGCTATAACAACAATGTAAGCCTCTAACAACGAAACTTTTTACTTGTCCTATTTTCAGTCTACACATTTCCCTTTTCTGTTTTTGCATAATCTTGCTTTGGTATAATTTTTGAATTCTAGGAAGTATTTATCAGCTTCAACTTCTCTTATTAGTGTATTTTTATGATTATCAGATATCTGTATGTAAATTTTTCACTTGATATTTTCTGGCATACACAAAGAAGGTATAGAGTTCGATTTCCATTTACCTATGTGGAGTTTGCAACTGAAAATACTTTTAAATTGTGGTCAGAAACTCTTGTGTGTTGTCACCTCAATTGGCAAACCAAATCAGTGGTCAGCAAAGGTTTTCTGTAAAGGACCAGGTTAAAGTAAAGATTTTAGGCTTTGTGAGCTATAAGGTCTCTTTCACAACTACTCGACACTACCACTGCAGCAACAAAGTAGCCATAGGTATAAATGGTTGGATGTGGCTGTATTCTAATAACATGTTATTTCTAGGAACAGGTGGTGGGCTATAGTTTGCTGACCCATGCAAATGATGAATTTTAATGTATGCTTAATATTCTTAATGTATGCTTAATGTATTCTTATTGATAAAATTCAACACTGTTTCTATTATATTGTTCTTTGACGATTTTTGTTCTCGTCATACAATTTTGATGTAGTGAGATAAGCCTCACTAGTTTATCTAATTTAAAGTTTTCAGGTCACTTGGAAGAGTATCACTGAGTTCCCTCTCCATAGCTTTCAAACTCAGAGGAGCCTTTGGCTTTCAGTGTGTCACTATGTTTGTATCCTCTTATGGTAGAAGGAAGGGCTCTGTGGTAAGAGGAAATCAACAAGAAAGATGTTACTTCCCGGCGATTTTTCCAGAGATAATATGGAAAGTAAGCAAAGACATAGTTTACCTTCAGACTGATGAGTGGCAAGAGGAGTCTGGGTCTCCTTTGAGTAAGACACTACTTCCCTCGGCAGAAAATCCACTTGGGTGACCTTTGACACGCCCAGCTTATGCAGTCTTCTTCTGTAAGTAACAAAAAATAAATGCTTAGAGAGGGAAGACATTCCTTGCAGAAAAGCTATTAGTAATAAAAGAAAGCACTAAAACAAACAAACAGCAAATACTCTCAGCATCTGAGTGCAAGGCGCTGGATCATGAAGCAGAACTGGCTCTGGGCTAGAAGTCAGGACATGTGGGCTCTTGGCCCACGTTGGCCCTAATATGCTGGGTGATGTCAGATAAGACCCTCAGTTTTCCTATCTGAAAAGTTAAGTCTTGGTCCAGTTTACATGGGACTTCTTCCATTCTGAGCATCCCTGATTCTGCCTGGTTAAAATTTATTCAGGGAACTTTCACTTGCAATACAGGATTCTAGTTTCTTAGGCAAGAAGGAGAAAGGGAAAGTAATGCCTCTTAAATTTGAGAAAAAAAGAGAGGTGGGTTCCTTAGTGGTGTAACACTCTCTGTCATAGCAGTGAGGGGATTATATTTCAAGAATGAGTATAACACTTCTCATTTCTGCAGAATAGGAACTAACACAGATCAGCATGTAAATTTGCTTGAAAGACACATTGATATAAAACAGATGAGTGAAAGAGGGCACTGGGCTCAGAGTGATAAAGCCTTAGAAGAGCATTCTAGACCTAACTGTGACCATGTAAGAAACCATTTCTGAATATTTATGTAGCACTTGAAGGGTTTTCAGCAGTCTTTGGATCCATTATGTTACATGTTTTTATGACACCTCTATGAAGTATGTCGATAGATGTTATCATCTCCATTTTACAGATGAGGATAGTGAGATTCCATTAAGAGATGTGCCCAAGTATATACAACTCATAAATGGTAGAAGAAAGGTTATGAGTCTTGGTCCAATGTTTTTCTACCAACCAAAACTCCTAATTAAGGTTCTTACTAGTGAGGCCTTGAATAGCTGTACAAATCTGAAGTGCCTTCTAAGAGATGCAGGAAGCATCCAGTAGTAGAGGAATAATAGTATCACTTGGTGGTTAAATACACAGCCCTTAGAGCCCCACCATTTACCAGCTGTGTGTGTCTCATCTTGAACAAGTCACTAAGTTCTCTGTGCATCAGCTTCCTCATCTGCAAAATGGAGACAGAGGTACTTTCTAATATGGTTGTTATGGGTAATGTATGTGTACCGCATACACATAATGCATATGCCACATATATATCATGTAGTCATCTGTACATAATTTACAAACATATATATTTTAAAACAGCTTCTGGAACATTGTTTTTAGTATATGGTTATTTTAGTATATAGTTATTACATTATCAGTATTAGACATATTCTACTGTATTTCTAAAAATTTCTAGGCATGGAGTATGTGTGTCTTTGTGAGGGAAAATGAAAAAAAGATATACTACCCATTTAGCCAAAATCCTGCATTCCCTAGCTCTCCAGGAGCAACAGAAGTATATTCTATGCATATTACTGTCCTTAATTGTTACTAGCAGATGGCACAGCCTTATTTTTCTTTAAATTATTATTAGTAGGATAAAGTGAGAGAAGGCATGACACAGATAGGAATTTTCACATCAATTTCCCAAACACTGTAGGAAAACAAAAATTCTTCTTGTCTATGAGTTACTGAAACAATTGAGGTGAGATCTAAGATGTGCTAGAAGTAGGAACAAGCAAATAAACAAATGCTGGTTAGAGGACAAGCCTTGCTGGCTGTCTCTGTGGTCCAGGTGAATGTGACTAGAGCCCAAGCTCCACGCAGGCCTGGGCCACATGGGCCTGTCTCACTGGGAGCTCTGGGCCACAGAATGCAAGAGAGGCCGCTGGGCCCAGGCTGAGCTTTGCACAAGTGACAAACCTTGCAGCCTCCTACACAGAAATGGGGAAAGCACATAGTACGTATCAAAAACAAAATCACCAAATGAGGGAAAAGCCTCAAAGTTTCAAAGTAAGACATTCAAGGTATTATTTTAAAACCTTCTTGGGTCAGAAAAGAATGTTTTCCTGCCTGAAATGGGTCTTTCTTGAAGCATCTAAAGAAGAAAACATGAAGAGACATCGCAGGCATGCTTGAGGCAAAGCCTTTCCGCAGCTTACTAGTACAGAGCATCTTTCTGAGGCCCCAGTAGATCAGTCTTTATTATAAACACAGAAGTGGAAAATAATTCACTTCAAATTAAGGCCACCCCAGCACAGAGAGATCACCCTCAACCTTCGATTTCCCTGGGCACCTGAATGAGACCCAGGGAGCTCCAGTTCCGGTTAAGTGGTAGCTACACCTACAGTCAGGAGTTCCAGGGCATCTTGCTAACATGAGAAAGCAGAAGGCCTATGTCATTTGGGACCAGCAACAGGTGCTGGGCAACCGGAGGCTGATGTGTAATTTGATACTCCACCACGGAAGACTGAAACTAGCAAGTGAGACTGTACAGCACAATGGTGAGGTCATGCATTCATTCCGAAACTGGGTTCACAGCCCTGCTTTGAACTTACAGCTGAATGGTAGTGGAAAGCTTTGGGCAAATGACAAACTTCTCTAAGCCTCATGTTTCTTATCTGTAAAATGGGTACTTATCATTGAGTTATGAGAGCTGAATGAAGATAATGCTTATAAAGCACTTAGTTTAGTGCCTGGTACATATCAAGCAGCTGTTGGCTCAAGCAGCTCTACTTTAATTTATATTTTTGGAGGATTATAATAATGTTTATAGTTGAAAAAGAAAATCAGAGAAAGTAGATTTAGGAGTGTCCTAAATTAAAGATTCCTCAAGATTAGTAGAGTTAAAGACAATCTCTGACAATGAAAATCATACTTCCACAATTTCTTTATACGGGCACATGGATAGAATGTAGCTGTTTGGGAGAGTTCCTTTGCTTTTCCTTAACTTATTTTCCTTTGAAACTTGTATTTTCAAAATGTAGGTGGAGTAAGTGTGTTTATCCCACTAAAACAAAACCTTCTCTTTTCTCAATAATTATTGAAAAGTTTCAACCAGTTTTTCACTAATGCTATGTTTATGAGTTCAGGGTCCCAACTGTACCCAAGACATCGAAAAGAAATAAAAGCTGACTTGTCATCATCACAGTCTCCCAATGTACTGAACAGCTGATACACCAATAGGCTTGCGGTTCTTCTGGCTTGATGGTGAATCTGTCTCAAATAATTTATAATTTTAAAGCAACTCCTTAGAACACTTCTTAGTGGTACTGGTAGATTACTGTATCTTTCCATATGATCTTTGGATGGATGAAGCTGCATTTATATCAAATGCTTTTATTCTTTGTGCCTATTTTGCTGCTGTTTTAGTAACCAGGGACTTATAATATGCCAAACACTTTTCATATATCATCTTCTTTTATCCTCATTAACACTTTATATTATATTCCAGTTTTACAGATAAGAAAACTGAGGCTCAAGTGATGTTAAGAAATTTTCCAAAATGACAACGGTAGTGACAGAATTGGGCCTTGGCTCTATGCAAAAGTAAGTCCCAGGGCCATGTACTTAAAAAACTTTGAAACTGTACTTAAAAAACCTTGTTCTCCTGCATGTTCTCTAATGCCTTATGACCATCCACTCATTGAGGCACAATTCTTAAAACCTAACAGAGATCCAAGCATGTGTGATCATTTTATAAGCATGAGAAAGAATTATGAGAAGTAGCCTGATTTAGATTATCAGGACGTCATGAAAGGATTATGCTTCTGAGTTAAGTACCACACAATCACTCCCAGCCCCAGCAGGTCTAGAAAGAATGACCAGAAGGTGGCGGCCTTTCATAGCAAAGACCTTTTGCTTAGGGATGTTCTCTAAGTTAAACTAAGCGAAGGAGGAAGAACAAGACAACACTGTGGGATTCATACCATTGTAGTTCCTGTGCCTTCTAGTTAGCCTACAGACTCCATGCTGGCTCCTCAGTTCTGACTTTGTGATACCTTCCTGCCATCTTACCACCCCTCTTGCATAGTTCATGCCCTGTTCACTGTACACCCAGATACTGCTGCCATAGCCCTTGGTACCTGTCACCGTACAGTCATGTGTGGCTTTATGATGGGGATACCTTCTGAGAACTGTATGTTAGGCAATTTTGTCATTGTGAAAATATCACAGATTGTACTTATGTAAACCTAGATGCTATAGCCTAATATACATGGCATCATTTTAAAATCATACAGTGTATTTTCACCCTGGTAACGTATTCCAAAATAAAAGGGTTTACTGAAGCTTTAAAATTACTGAGCTATAATGCTTTAAATAACTGTGGAAAAACAAACAGTTCAGTATCACTTTGCAGTACAATAAAGTCTCATATGTTTGGATTAATTGTGACCAGAGAAAAACTAAATGAGAAATCCTAGAGCAGAAATTCCCAAAGTGTGGTTCCTGACTCCACCAGCAGCCGTATCACTTGGGAGATGGTTGGAAGGCAGATTAACAGTCCTCACCCCAAACCCACTGAGTCAGAAATTCTGGGGTTGGGCTCTGGCAATTTTAAGAAGCATGTCCACGTCCGCCTTCCCCACTTTCCCTGCAACCCCTTACTCTGGTGATTCTGATGTCCATTAAAGGCTGAGTATCACTGGCTTAGAAACATCAGATAGAGTGGAGAGATGGAAACTTCATTGCTTAAGCAGACCTGTTTGAGCCTCCCACCCTGCCATCAGATCCCAGGCTACTGCAGAGGCTTTTGTGCCACTGAACAGGCTAGATGTCTTCAAACTTCATTTATAAAGTGCTACGAGACAAGCCAGATAAAAAGATGAGGGAGAAAATGAGAAGAAGAGGGCTGTAGAAAGCAGACTGTAGTATACAAAATATTAAGAAATTGGCTCAATAATCTTTGCTAGATATAAAACTAAAAAGTCAGGCAGACAATCCCAGACTGGGCAGTAGAACCACAGATCCTTGACAAGCTGACCTGGTCTTATCCTGAAGTGACATGGAGCCAATATCTCCCCAGAGCTAGGGTTGGACTTCCCCCTGAGAGTTTCTTTTCACCTTGTCCTGTCAACTTGGCTGAGCAAAGCCATATTGCACAAAAGTTGAAATGTTTCTTCTGAAAAGAAAAACAAGGTCTTAATAGAGAATAAGTAATAAAGCAACTTGAAGTTTGAGAAGGTTATTTGCCACTGCTCAGGGTGCAAAGATTTCCAGTCTACCACTAGCATAGCCCAATCCACTCAGGTTCTGTCTGTTTGTCCTAGATTGGACATTATGAATCACAAGAAGAAAACAACTCTATTGTATGAATCACTGTCCCCATTCCTCTTTCCATTTCTGGTTCAGTTGACACTTTGTCTATTCACTCACAATAAGGTTAGTGTGGCTTTGCTAGCTACTTAAAAAGTTGTATTATCCAAAAAAGATGAAGCTCCAAGTGTGATGTAAGCATGGTCTACTTTGGCTACTAAAGCTGAAGAAAGTTAGGGTTATACAAACGTACTCCCAAATAAAAGCATGAGAAAGATGGAGTACATCATGAGTATAATTCTAATAAATATACTCTAAGTGGTTCTCCTCTCATTTCAAAGATAAAGGAAATTTTGAGAAAAACCTGAATAATATTTTGGAATGTTATGAAAACTTTAAGTACTACCTTTAGTACTATGAAGAATAAATTCTTGTAAAGCATAGAGTTATCTACTATGCTAGAACACTGTAGCTTTGTCCCCATGTTTTGAAAAGAGCTCCATTCCTTTCAGAATCATAAAGAATGGAACTTTAGCCTCTGAAATCATTGCATCTAAATCCTGAAATAGGAAGAGAGGCACTGTTTTGTGCTTACATGTGAAGAACTAAAGAAAACCCACTAGATTTCAAGGAAACTACTATCTAGTTACCTTGAAAGATAAAGGCAAACAATTAAAATGGAAAAATAATTTTGACATGTCAAGGACTGGATGGGGAATTGGCTATGAAAGGCAAGGAGAAGCAGCAGAGGTGGTTGACCAGAAACTTAAGATCAAGGCTGCCTTAATTTTCTTTTATTAAAATAAAATTAACACAATATGAAATATCTTTCTTTAAACTGTATAATTTAGTGGTTATTAGTATATTCACAAATTTGTGCAACTACCACCACTATCTAATTACACAACCTTTTTATTACCCTCTCAAAAATCCTGCGCCTACTGGCAGTCACTCCCCATTCCCTCCTCTCCGAGCCCTTGAAAACCACTAATGTTTTCTACTTACTTTCAAATAAATGGAATAATGCAAGATGTAGCCTTTGTGTCTCACTGTTTTCACTTAGTTTAATATTTTCAAGATTCAACAATGTTGTGGCAGGTATCATTATGTCCTTTTTATTGATGGATAATATTTCATTGTATGGTTATACATTACTTTTAATCTATTCATCAGTTGTTAGACTTTTTGTTTGTTTCCACTTTGGGATATTATGAATAATGCTGCTACAAAGATTTGTGTCCAGTTGGCCCTCTGAATCTGCGAGTTCCATACCTGCATATTCAAATAGCTGCTGATCAAAAATGTTCAAAGAGAAACAATATCACAATATTTAAAAATCCAAATTTTAAAAGATACAGTATAACAACAATTTATGTAACATTTACATTGTATTCAATATTATATAGAGATGTTTTAATTTATACAGGAGGATGTATGTAGGTTATATGCAAATATTACACCACTTTCTATAAAGGACTTGAGCATACTCAAATTTTAGTAATAGGGACAGTGGAATTCCTGGAGCCAATCACCCCTGGGTATGGAGAGATGACTGTACATGTTTTTGCACAGACAGTTTCAATTATCTTGAATACATATCCAGGAGTGGAGCTGCTGGGTCACACAGCAGGTGATTACATATTTAACTTTTTGAGAAACTGCAAAATTATTTTCCAAAGTGTCTGTACCACTTTACATTCCCACTAGTAGTGTATTAGAGTTCTAATTGCTTTACATCCTCCTCAATTTTTATTATCTGTTTTTTTTATTATTATAGTACCCCAGTAAATATGAAGTGGTATCTCACTTTGGTTTTGATTCATGTTTCTCTGATGGCTAATGATGTTGAGTATCTTTTTCTTGTGCTTACTGGCCATTTGTATATCTTCAGTGGAGAACATGCCTATTTGAAGTTTTGCCCATTTTAAAATTGGGGTTTTTTTTAAATGGTTGAGTTGTAAGAAATGTTTATAATTGTGGATACTAGACCTTTACAAATATATGACTTACAAATATTTTCATCCATTCTGTGAGCTGTCTTTTGGTTTCTTTATGGTGTATTCTGAAGTGCAAATATTTTCAATTTTAATGAAATCCAATATATCTATTTTTTCTTTGGTTTCTTGTGCTTTTGGTAACATATCTTAAAAAATCATTGCCCAATGCAAGGACACAAAGACTTAAACCTATGTTTTCTCCTAAGAGTCTTATAGTTTTAGCTCTCACATTTAGGTCTGTGATCTATTTTGAGTTAATTTTTGTATATCGTGTGACATAGGGGTCCAACTTCACTCTTTTGCTGGTAGATATCCAGTTTTCCCATGCTTAATTTTCTTAATGTTTAGAGATAAAATCAAACAGGAAAAAAGAGAAAGGCTTCTGTCATGAATGTTGATTTTCATTGATGCCACTTGCTCTAAGCAGGTGCTAAATCTGACAGACGAAGGATGGATTCAAAGGGAGAGACCCTATCACCTGCAAGCTTCCCAGGGGTTATGAAAGCTCTCAGAACACCTTCGCATGACCCCCACCACTAGCGTGAGCAACACCAGCATCCCACTAAATCAGTTAGATGCTATACAATTCACATTCTGATACTATGATTTTTGACAACAAGGAACTATATACAGCTAACTTGATGTTTCTGCACTTCATATTTAAGAAAAGTAAAAAAAAATTGCAAAAAGATACCTGTACTACCTCTATGACTTATAAAGGAACACGACATCAGTGGAGAACTAGCTTCAGACCACAAAAGTTCCAGGTAAAATGGCTGCCATTTTACCTGGAACTTTTGCGGTCTGAAGCTAGTAATAAATGTCACTAGCTAATCCTCAAATAAATGCTCATATCAGAGAATATTATACCTTTTATGCATATTACAAATATTGGAAGGTAAAGCTTCAAGATAGATCTACTCTGACACTAATTATTTATACGTATATAACATGTAGATATATATGCATATATACAAGTATATGTATATATAAGGTATACATAATATAGATTATACATACATATATATTATATACATACGTGTGTGTGTGTGTGTGTGTGTGTGTGTGTGTGTGTGTGTGTCAGAATGCAAGAATATGTACCAAGAGACAGAAGAGCCAGAATTAATATATACTTCAGGAACTGAAGAAACTCCTGAGATTCCATGAACTGTGAATCACAAATAACACTCAGCAATGGTCTCTGAATAGGAATCTCAGAGTGTTTAATAACTGAATATTACAATGCTGATGGTACATTGGTTAGATCTGGTGATAGGAGAGGAATATAATAGGAAGTTTCTAGAGCAGGAATGACTCCTGAAAGGCAAGCAGATGAAACCAAGAACAGATGTTGCTAAGGTTTGAATGTGTCTCTTCCAAAATTCATACTGAGATTTAAACCCCATTGTAGTACTAAAAGATGGGGGGTCTTTTGGAAAGTAATGACCTCATGAAGGCTATTCCCTCATGAATTAATTAATGCCTAATAAAAGGGCTAGAAGAAACTAGCTTAGGCCATTTTTCCCCTTTTACTTTCTGCCATGTGAAGATATAGCACTTGCCCCTTTGGCCACATGAAGGTGCAGCAATAAGGCCCTCACAAGACATCAGATGCCAGTATCTTGTTCTTGGGCCTCCCAACCTTCAGAACTGTGAGAAATAAATCCATATTTTTAATAAATTACCCAGCCTACTTAGTTATAACAGCACAAATGGACTAAGAAAACTATTCTCAGAAACAAAGAATTATTTGGCCAGATAACAAAGTAGGTCAAGACCAAGGAATAAAAGAATATTTTCATATTCTTAGGTCAATGATAAAATAATATCTACTGACTTTTAATCCTGCTATTCACACGAGGATATTTCATCATCAGTATACAATAAAGATGCTGCCATAGGTTTTCCTAGCATTACTTCTAAAATTTCTTCAGGTGAGTTTCTGAAAGATGAGCCCCTCAGAATAAGAGGGATAATGGTGCCATTATCTTCCTTCTACATTATTTTTATGTGGGTAGGATACAGTTTCCTGGATGAATGGGAAAGGAATTACTTTAGTCAACATCATATAAGCAACCACAAACAATAAGTAAAGCACTATGCCAGATCCTTATGATAGACAATGAGGAGATAGAATACACCAATGAAAAAGCAAATAGGAATGAAAGGTAAGAGAAGGGTGGAGCAAATGGCAGAATATGACTCTCCAGCAATTGTCCTCCCACAGAAATATTAATTTGAATAACCATGCATAAAAATACCTTCACAAGAGCTAAGGGAAAGAATGGAGCACTCATAGAACCTGATTGTAGCACAATAATAAGAAAAGACATATTGATGAGGGCAAAAGGGACAGTTTTACAGTACCCACATCACCAATGGCAGGTGGCACACTACAAAGAGAGTGATTATCAACTGGAGAGAATGAGAGAGAAGCAATAACAGGACTTTTCCTTGGATCCCAACACCAGGCTCACTACAGTAAAATCTACCAGTCAGGCCCCCATGGCCCCAGACACCAGCGTGGCACTAGCCAACTAAGCCTACAAGACCTGCCCCAGTACCATGCAGGATCCTGTAGCCCCCAGCTTTATCCCTGCAAGGTGGACTCACTCTCTGATTCACATCACTATCATGCAGACTTCAGCAGTCTCAGATTCTAGACAGCCCTCAGTGATGGGCAGACTTCAGCTGCCAAGGGCTTCCAGTCTGCTGCAGCCACCTCAGGCTTCATGCATACCCCAGTACCACATCAGCCCCAGTGGACTGGGGCTTTGGAGCCATGCCAGACGCCCTGCCCAGAATCTCTGGTCAAGTTGAATGTGGAAGGGACTTACCAAACAAAGCTAGTCTGTGAAGACTGAAATAAGCACGTATATCCTTCAAATGCACAGACACTGAAGCACGGCCATCAGAATCAAAAACAATCAAGGAAACATGCCATTTCCAAAGGGTTAAAATAATGTGCCAGTGACTGACCCTACAGAAATGAGATATATGAACTGCCTGACAAAGAATTCAAAGTAATTGGTGTTTACAAACCTACTACACTGCCAGTCATATAAAAGTATAGCACATATAATTATATACAGTATACATTAATGATAATAAATGACTATGATATTGGTTTATGTGTTTACCATATTTTTTATTGTTATTTTAGAGTGTACTCTTTCTACTTATTAAAAAATATTTGCTGTACGACAGTATGCAGTGTTACGCTAGCAGCCATGGCACACATATCATGTTTACTGTGTCTCATGAATGCATCATTTTCTCTTATGCTTGATTTAATCTCATGTAATTTTGTTCATCATGGCTCCTAAGCACACGAAATCCATTGCTGATGTTTCCAGTAAGAGGCCACATCAAGTGACTGACTTGGAAATAAAGTTAAAAGCAATTAAGGATTACAAAGGTGGAAAATCAGTTATGACTACGGCTCACCAGTCAGGCCTGTCCCATTCAGCCACAGCTATGATCTTGAAGAACAAGAACAAAGTGATGGAGTCTGTTTAAGGATCTACTTCACTGAAGGCAACTAGACTAACAAATACTCAAGAAGGGCCTATATGAGATAGGAAAACACTTCTAATGACCTAGATTGAAGACCAGACACAGAATTGTATCCCTCTAAGGACAATAATGATCACAGCCAAAGCAAAAAGTCTGCGATGTTGAAAGAAAAGACTAGATGTGACTATGATGTTGAATTTACTGCTAGTCTGTGTTGTTTAAACGATTTAAGAATCTTTACTCATTACATAATGTGAAAGTGATGGGTGAGTCTGCAGGTGCTGATGTGAAGACAGCTGAAGAATTTTTAGAAACTCTAGGTAAGCTGATTGTAGAGGAAAATTCATTTGTCAGAGCAAATCTTCAATATGGATGAAACCTCCCCATTGTGGAAACAATGCCTAAAAGGACATTGTTCCATAAGAAGGCTAAGTTAATGCCACATTTCAAGGAATTTAAGGACAGGATAACAGTTTTGTTTGGGGGCAATATTGCAGGCTACAAATTGAAACCCATTGTGTTCTCACACAATGAGAACCCTAGAGTCTTCAATAACAAGCATACATTGCCAATGTGCTACAGGAACAATAGGAAATCATGCATGATCCACCTTCTCTTCCAAAGTGCGCTCCTGAATTTCTATGCCAACCAAATGAAAAAGTACTGTTTAGAGAATTACATACCTGTGAAGATTTTGCTTATTGTTACTAATGCTTTTGCACATACTCCTTTTATGGGTGATCTTTATCCCAAATAAAAGTGGTATTTCTCCCTCAAAACACCACCTCTTTGATCCAACCAATGAATCAAAAAGTTATAGCATCTTTTGAGGCCTACTACCTAATGAAGTCTTTTACCTAAGCTATTGCTGCAACTAAAGAAGGCACTGAGAAGACAAGGGTGCAATTCTGGAAGGATTACAACATCTATGATTGCATCAAGAACTTTGCTTAGGCTTGGAGTGATGTCACCAAGAAGTGCGTGAATGACATCTGGAAAAGACTCAAGCGGCTTTTCCATGACATCAAAGGATTTGCTAAGGATGAAGAAGCTACAAATGTCAACAAGGTTATGGTTGAGATGAAAAAACCAACTTTAACCTGGGTTGGAATTAGAATGGCATTGAGGAATCCTTAGAGGTGGTTCCTGAGGAACTAACTAATGAAGAGTTGTTAAGCCTGAAACAGAAACACAGGGCTGAAGAAGAAATATGAGAAGATGAAACTGCAAAAGAAAAAAAAACAAGAAAATTCACAGTGAAAGGTTTACAAAAATATTTTTCAGACTTCAACAACAACATTAAAAGTTTTGAAAATGAACCTCAACACCAAAATGTTTTCATTAATAGAAAAGACTATGTCTGCAGTATATTATCTGCTTACAAGCAAATGTATGATGAAAAAAAGAAACTGCCATTGACATATTTCTGAAAAGGATGACACCTCTAATGAAGAGCGTCAGGCAGGTCCTTCAGGAGGTATTCCAGAAGAAGGCATTGTTATCATATAATATTATGGAATATCATGTGCACCTGAAGACTGTACAGTGAGAAAAAATGTGAAGGTGAAAGACGGTGAAATTAATGACCCTCACACTGTGTATGCTTAGGTTAATGTGCATGTTTGTGTCATAGTTCTTAACAAAAAAGTTTAAAAAGTAAAAAAAAAAAAGTTAAATAGGAAAAGCTTACAGAATAAGAATATTAAAAATAATTTTTGTATTGTTGTAGAATATACTTGTTTCTAAAGCAAAATGCTATTACAAAAGAGTCAACAAGCTAACAAGATTACAAAGTTTATAAAGTAAAAAAGTTACTGTAAACTAAGGTTAATTTACTATTGAAGAAAGAAGAAAATTATAAATTTAGTATAGCCTAAGTGTAGTATCTATAAAGTCTGTGGTGTACAGTAATGTCCTAGACCTTCCCATCCACTTACCACTCACTCAGTAATTCACTCAAAGCAATGGAGTTTCCAGTCCTGTAAACTCCATTCATGGTAAGTTCCCTATACAGGTGTATCATTTTTTATCTTTTATGCCATATTTTTACTGTACTTTTTCCATGTTTAGAAACAGTTAAGATACACACATATTTACCACTGTGTACAACTGCCTATAATATTCAGTATAGTAACACACCATGCAGGTTTGTAGCCTAAGAGCAATAGGCTATGCCCTGTTGCCTAGGAGCATCATAGGCTATATACCATCAATGCTTGTGTAAGTATATTCTATGATGTTTTCTCAATGACAAAGTCACCAAACAATGCATTTCTCAGAACATATCTCTATCATTAAGCAACACATGACTCTAACAGCAGAAAACTTTCCAAATTTGGAGAAAAATGTAAATATCCAGGTACAGGAAAATCAATGGTCTCCAATCAGATCCAATTCACACAAAGCTACCCAAAGTAATTGTATAATCAAACTGTCAAAAACGAAAGACAAAGAAAGGATTCTGAAAACACAAAGGGAAGCAATTAACAAATAAAGGATTTCAAATATAACTACCAGCAAATTTCTCAGCAGAAATCTTACAGATCAGGAAAGAGTGGGATGATATATTCAAAGAATGAAAGGGGAAAAAAACACCCTGCCAACCAAGAATACTCTATCCAGCAAAACCATCCTTCAGAAATGAAGTACAGATAAAAATTTTCTCCAACAAAAACTGGAGTTCATCACCATCAGACCTGTTTTACAAGAAAAACTGAAAGGAGTTCTTCAAGTTGACAGAAAAGGATGCTAATGAAAAATAAAATTAAGTTTAGCCTAAAGCTGCCTCCTTATATATTTTAAGTTCTGCCTAATGGTTTCTTCATACATAGTAAACTGTAACCTATGTGGATGTGTAAACAGACTGTAACCTACTCTTGTACCCATCACCAAGCTTTGGCCAAAAAAAGTGGCCAACTGTTTACACTGTGCTCAATTATGGCATGCTTATCTGCAGCCAATTCATCTGTTTCTTTACCTCACTTCCATTTTCTGTACATCACCTTTTTTTTTTTTTCTGTCCATAAATCCTCTCCAACCATGCAGCAACATGAAGTTGCTCTGAATCTATTCTGGTTTGGGGGACTGCCTGATTTGGGAATTGTTCTTTGCTCAATTAAACTGTGTTAAATTTAGTTTGTGTAAAAATTTTTATTTTAACATGAATAACACAAAAACATCTAAAATTATGAAACTCACTCTTAAAGGTAGGTGAACTGTCAAATTCAGAGTAATCTAATACTGCAGTGGTGGTCTGTAAATCACTAACATTTTTAACATGAAGGTTAAAAGACAAAGCTATTAAAAATAACAAGAGCAACAATAATTTTTTAAGAAATATGAAAAACAAGAAAATACATATTGTGACATAAATTCAAAATTTGGAGGGAGAGTGGAGTAAAAGTGTACAGAGTTTTCTTCAAAATTAAGTTGTTATCAGCTTAATATAACCATCTATACTTTTGTTTGCTGTAAGCCTCACGGTAACCACAAAGCAAAGCCTATAGTATATACACAAAAAGTAAAAAGCATGAAATCAAAACACCACCACAGAAAGTCACTTAACCACAAATGAAAACAGAAAGACAAGGAGAAAAGAACAAAGGGTCTACAAAGCGAGTAAAAAATAATTAACAAAATGGTAGTAGAACATTTTTACTTATCAATTATTATCTTGAATATAAATGGATAAAATTCTCTAATCAAAAGATGTAAGTGGCTGAATGGATAAAAATATGCTGCCTATAAGAGACTCACTTCACTTGTAAGGAGACGTATAGACCGAAAGTGAAGAGATGAAAAAAAAAAATTCCCATGCAAATATAACCCCAAAGAGGGAAGAATACCTATATATGTTAGATATGTTAAAACAAACTTAAAGTCAAAAACGTAAAATGGGACAAAGAAGGTCATTGTGTAAGGGTAAAGGAGTCAATTCCACAGTTGTGATATCCATAACAATTATAACTGTATATGGACCTAACATGGTAATATCTACATATAGAAAGCAAATATTAATAGATCTGAAAGGATAGACTGCAATATAATAATAGTAGGAAACTTCAACATCCCACTTTCAGCATTGGACAGATCATCCAGACAGAAAATCAGTAAGGACACATAAGGTTTAAACTACACTACAGACCAAATAGACCTAGCAGACATAAACAGAACATTCCACCCACCAGCTGTTGAGTATACATTCTTCTCAACTGTACATGGAACATTTTCTAGAATAGATCATGTGTCAGGCCACAAAAAAAAGTCTTAACAAATTGAATGTCTTACTTTATTTCGTGCTATTATAACAGAATACCACAAACTGGCTAATATATAATGAACAGCAATTTATTGGCTCACAGTTCTGGAGGCTGGGATGTCTAAGATTGAGAATCATGGAACCAAATCTGGCAAGAGCTTTCTTGCCATGTCATCCTCTGGTAGAAGGGCAAGATGAGGACAAGAGAGACAAAAGGGAGCTGAACTTGTCCTTTTATAAGGAATCCACTCTTATTATTATAACCCACTCCCATGATAATGGCATTAACCTATTCATGCGTGAAAGGTTCTCATGACCTAATGATCTCTAAAAGATCTTACTTCTTAATACTGTCGCAATGGCAATTAAATTTCAACATGAGTTTAGGAGACAAACATTTAAACTACAGCATCTAAAATGACTTATCAAAAGTATCTTTTCTGATCACAATGGTATAAAGCTAAAAGTCAATAATAGGAGGCATTTCAGAAAATTCACAAATATATGGAAATTAAACAATACCCTCCTGAGCAGCCAATGGGTCAAAAAAGAAATTAAAAGAGAAATTTAAAAATTTCTTGAGAAATGGAAAGACAACATACAAAAACTTACGGAATACAGTGAAAGCAGTTCCAAAAAGACAGTTTATAGCAATAAGTATCAACATCAGAAAAGAAGAAAGATATTAATCTAATGTTTCACTTTAAGGAACTAGAAAAACAAGAACAAATAAAGCTCAAAGTTAATAGAAGGAAATAAAAATTAGAGAAGAGGCCAAGCATGGCAGCTCACACCTATAATCTCAGCACTTTGGGAGGTCGAGGCCAGTGAATAACCTGAGGTCAGGAGCTCAACACCAGCCTGGCCAACATGGTAAAACCCTATCTCTACTAATAACACAAAAATCAGCTGGGTGTGATGGCAGGCACCTGTAATTCCAGCTCCTCAGAAATCCCAGGCAGGAGAATTGCTTGACCTTAGGAGGCGGAGGTTGCAGTGAGCTGAGACAGTACCACTGCGCTCCAGCCTGGGTGAAAGAGTGAAACTCTGTCTCAAATAAAAGAAAAGAAAATTAGAGAAGAAAAATAAAGACTAGAAAAACAATACAAAAGATCAATGAAATGAAGAAATTTTTTTTGAAAAGATAAAATTGACAAACTTTTAGCTGGGCCAACTAAGGAAAAAAGAGAAGACTCAATAAATAAAATCAGAAATATAAAAGAAGATATTATAAGTGGTACAACATAAATACAAAGCATCATAAGGGACTACTATGAACAATTATATGACAACAAATGGTATAACCTAAAAGAAATGGATAAATTCCTTGACATATACTATTACCAAAATATTAATTATGAAGAAACAGAAAATCAGAAGAGGCCAATAATGAGTAGAGAGTGAGTCTGTAATAAAGAAGTCTCCAATCAAAGAAAAGCCCAGGGCTTGTAGCTTCACTGCTGAATTCTAACAAACATTTAAAGAAGAACTAATACCATTGTTTCCTCTGTTACAAAAAACTGAAGAGGAGGGATACTTCGATACTCATTTTATGAAGCCAGCATTACCCTGATACCAAAGCCAGATAAAAATGTTATTAAAAAAGAAAACTATAGTCAAATATCTCTGATGAACAGAGATGCAAAAATCCTTAACAAAATACTAGCAAATCAAATTCAATAGCACACTATAAAGACCATTCACCATGATTAAGTGGGATTCATCCCAGAGATGCAAAGATAGTTTCACATATGCAAATTAATACAGTAGTCCCTTCTTGCCCAAGGTTTTGCTTTCCACAGTTTCAGTTACCCACTGAATATCCAAAAATATGTTTAATATCCAAAAATATTAAACATAAAATTCCAGAAGTAATTCACACGTTTTAAATTGCACCCTGTTCTGAGTAGCATGATAAAATCTTCCTCTGTTCCACTTCATCCTGCCTGGGACAGCAATCATCCCTTTGTCTAGCATATCCATGCTGTATATGCTACTCACAAATTCATCTCAGTTATCAGATAAAATATTGCAATATTGGCCAGGCATGGTAGCTCATGTCTGTAATCCCAATACTTTGGGACCCCAAGGCTAGAGGATTGCTTGAGCCCAGGTGTTTGAGACCAGCCTGGCCAACAAAGTGAGACCTCTTCTGTACAAAAAAATCATAAAAGTAGCCAGGTGTGGTGGGTGCGCCTGTGGTTCCAGCTGCACGAGAGGCTGGGGCAGGAGGATCACAGGAGGTCAAGGCTGCAGTGAGCTGCATTAACAACACTGCACTCCAGCCTGGATGGCAGAGCGAGACATCTCAAGAAAAAAAAAGTTGTGATATTACAGTTGTTTTGTTCAAATAACCCTTATTTTACTTAATAATGGCCCCAAAGCACAAGAGTAGTGATGCTGGCAATTCAGATATGTCAAAGAGAAGCTGTAAAAATGTTTCATTTATGTGAAAAGGTACATGTTCTCAATAAGGAAAGAAAAAATTACATGGTGAGGCTGTTAAGATCTACAGTAAGAATGAATCTTCTATCTGTGAAATTGTGAAGAAGGAAAAGGAAACTCATGCTCGTTTTGCTGAAAGACCTTAAACTGCAAAAGTTGTGGCCACAGTGCATGCTATGTGCTAAGTTAAGATGAAAAAGCCATTACATTTGTGTGTGTAGCAGGGAAACATGAACAGAAACATGGTCTGATTGGTAATCAGGTTCAGTACTATCCAGGGTTTCAGGCATTCACTGATGGTCTTGAAACATATCTTCTACATAGAAGAGAGGACTACCATAAATGTAATACATTACATTAACAGGATAAAGGACAAAAACTTTTATGATCATTCCAATAGATGCAAAAAAGCAGTTGGCAAAATTCAACATCCTTTCATGATAAAAAAAGAAACCCTCCATAAATTAGGTATAGAAGGAATGCACCTCGACATAATAAAGGCCATTTATGACAAACTCGCAGGAAACATCATACTCAATAGGGAAAAGTTGGAAGCTTTTCCTCAAAGATCTGGTACAAGGCAAAGATGTGCACTTTTGCTACTTCTATTCAACATAGTCCTGGAAGCCCTAGCAAAACAATTAGGCAAAAGAAATAAATGAAAAGTTTCCAAATCTGAAAAAAAGAAGTTAAATTGTTCCTATTTGCAGACAACATAACCTTTTACATAGAAAACCCTAAAGACTTCACCAAAAAACCTTTAGAAATAACAAACAAATGCAGTAAAGTTGTAGGATACAAAACCAATATACAAAAATTAGCAGCATTTCTATACACTAACAGTAGACTGAGTAAAAAAAAAATCAAGAAACCAATTTACAATGGAGACTAAAATAATACAACACTTAGGAATAAATCTAACAAAGGTAAAAGATCTCTATACTGAAAACTGTAAAACACTGATGAGAGAAATTGAAGAAGACACAAATAAATTGATAGCTATTCCATGTTTATGGATTGGAAAAATTAATATTGTCAAAATGTCCATACTACTCAAAGTGATCTAAAAATTAAATGTAATCTGTATCAAAATACCAATGAAATTTTTTACAGAACTAGAAAAAACAATCCTAAAATTCATAGGAAACCACAAAAGACCACAAACAGCCATATTGAGCAAAAAGAACAAAGCTGGAGCCATCACACTAACTGACTGCAAAATATATTACAAATCTTACGTAATCAGAACAGCACTGTACTGGCATAAAAATATACATATAGACCAATGGAAAAGAATAGAGAGCCCAGAAATAAATCTATGCATTTATAGCCAACCGATTTTTTATACAGGTGACAAGAACAGACTGTAGGGAAAGAACAGTCTTTTCAACAAATGATGTTGGAAAAACTGAATATCCACATGCAGAAGAATACATTTAGACCTTTATCTTACATCATATCCAAAAAAATCTGCTCAAAATTGATTAAAGACTCAATTGTAAAACACAAAACTACTATAAGAAAACCTAACAGGAAAGCTCCATGACATTGTTCTGGACAAGGATTTTTGAGAAAAATGTACATGCTGCAAAAGCAAAAACAGACAAATGGAGTCTCTTCAAACTAAAAATTTTCTCCACAGAAAAAGAAACAATCAACAGATTAAAGAGACCATGTATACAATGGGAGAAAATATTTGCAAACTTACATCTGGTTAAGGTGTAATATCCAAAATATATAAGGAACTCAGTTTAATAGCAAGAAAACAAATAACCAGATTTTGAAAATGGGCAAAGAATCTTTATGTCTCTTTAAAGAAGACAAACAGATGGTCAACAGGTATCTGAAAAATGCTCAACATCATTAATCATCAGGGAAATGAAAATTAAAACCACATGAGCCATCACCCTATACCTGTTAGAATGGCTATTATCAGAAGGACAAAAGACAGCAAATACTGGCAAGATTGTGGAGAAAAGGGAACCTGTGCACACAGTTGGTAATAATGTACATTAGTATAGCCATTATGGAAAACAATATAAAGGTTACTCAAAAAATTAAAAACAGAACTTCCATATGATCCAGCAATTCCACTACTAGATAAACATCCACAGAAAATAAAATGAGTATGCCAGAGAGGTATTTGCACTCCCATGTTCACTGTAGCATCATTCACAATAGCCAAGATATGAGATCAACCTATGTGTTTATCAAAAGATGAACAGAAAATGAAAATGTGGTTTACACAATGTAATACTACTCAGCCATAAAAAGGAAAATCCTATCATTTGCAACAATATAGATGAACCTGGAGGGCATTTTATTAAGTGAAATAAGCCAGGTACAGAACAAGTACTATACAAGCTCATTCATGAAGAATCTTAAAAAGTTGATGTCATAAAGTAGAGTGTAAGAAGGTAAGGTTACCAGGGGCTGAGGCAGTTGAGGAGGGAAAGATGGGAGATGTTGGTCAAAGGCTACAAAATTTCAGTTATATAGGAGAAGTTCAAGAGACCTATTGTACAACATGGTGACTATAGGTAGTAACAGTATACAGATGTTTCTCAACTTAAAATTGGGTTACATCCCAATACACCCATTGTAAAGTTTAAAAAAAAAAACAAAACTGTAAGTCAAACACCAGTATAAGTCAGGGACCATTTGTATTGTGTTGCTGAAAAATGGTAATATGATGGATGTTAAGTGTTCTCACCATAAATATGATAACTATGTGAGGTAATATATATGCTAATTAGCTATATTTAGTTATTCCACAATGCATATATACTTCAAAACATTATGTTGTACATGATAAATACAATTTTATTCATAAATTAAAAAATAAAACTAAAAGAAGAAGAAAAGGTAGCAAATAATAAGAACCAACATGAGTGAGTCACATAATAACTAAGACAGGAGAGTATAATGGGTGGATTACTGTGGATAAATGAAATAGAATTTCATAGAGAATAGAAGCTGTGGTGTGAATTTCAAGAATAGGCAGGGCTCAGTTAAGTGGAAAAGAAAGGAGAAAATACCCTACAGAGATCGCCCGGCATACACAAATATCTGGAGATTGAACTCACATTTTATGTCTGACAGACAAGTTTTTCAGAATAAAAGTTTTGATTTGAGAGGAGATAAATTTAGAGATGTATATTGAGGCCAGATTAGAAGAGGGTTTTAAGTATCAGGTTAAAGAATTTGGACTTTATGCTGTAGACAGTGAGGAGTTATTAAAAGTTACTGGGTAAGAAGTTGACAGCTGCAAGACAACATTTAAAACATGTTTGTATAAAAACTATGTAAAAAATGAACTCTAAACCAGTCTCTGACAAATGAGGGGCCAATGTTGGGTGTAGAAAGTGACTGGACCTTAGATGCTGAGTGTGGAGAAAATGGAATTGAGAAAGAATCTACAAGCAAAGGGGACGGGTAGGTAGGTTCGAGAACAAAACCGAATCCAGGATAAACAATTCAAAGGGAGCAGCCAGAGAAAAGATTTGCGACTGATGGTCCAACAAAGTGTGGAGACTTGGTCCAGGGTGATGAGAAAGCACTAAGTGGCGATAGCACTGAAATGGAAAGAATGCTGCAGATTGGAGACTCTGGAAAAGAATTTAGGGCAGATCTTAGTAGTGGAAGGTGAAGGAAAAGAAAACAAATTAGAGATTATTTCAAAGGTTCACACCATGTAGGAAGAAAAGTGACTGGTGTAACTGGAAGACATAAAGAAATCTACAGAAATCCCTGCTTTGGGGTAAAAAAATGCATACTTGGTGAATGAGTTTGTGATAAGGGCTTTTCTGATCATAAGAAATATAGAACCAAAGGTCAGAGAAGACAAAATTCAAAATGAGTCCCTGGGAGCCACCCAATGGAGTCACAGAGAAAATGTTGCATCTATAGAAAAAGAGAATGTAGAAAGCTAATGGCACAGGAACTCATCTAATATGACAGACATTTTACAATGACAGAGTTAATTTGTTTTTCAAATACTGAATTCTAATGTAATGAGGTATCAAGGTGTGACATTTGAAGGACTGATTCTTAGAGAGTTGGGTATGGGATACCACATGGAGGAATGGTGAGGATGGCGCACCACACTGAGGACAAGAACCTCGCCTTGTAGTTCCCTTCATCACACACACACACACACACACACACACACACACACACACACACACACACACACGGTGGGGGGAGAGGGGGAGGGAGAGAGAGAGATTTATCATTTATGTTCAGAATGGGTGTTTTTCTCCAAGTACTGGAAAGCAACTTGATGGCTGACCTTTTCTGACTATCTCAAGAAGGATGAGCTTCCATTCTTCTATGCTCACATTTAAAAAATCATTTTAGGAAGTATTTATTTCATTTCCATGGTATTTGCTTCTTACTGTGCAGAGATATTAGTTTGGCAGCAAAAACATTTTTCCTGAACAGAAGCAAATGTCAAGTCTGGCTCAATCAATAGGCACAGCCAAAGGGTTAGCTTTAAATTTCATAACACAAGTAAATCTTGCAAATTTCTAGGATGAGAGAAGAATCAAAATAACCATGATTATAACAGAACTTGGCAATACTGGAAGAGGTTCTGCTATTAAGGGTTCACTTTACAAAGGAAATTGAAAGTTCAGAATAGTAAGGACAGAAGGTGCAGAAGTGAGTTTTCTCCTGTAACATATATAAATGACAATGATTATATTAAAAATATATAGAAATGACCTTTGACTGCCTTGATACTTATGAACAAGCTTCCATAGAATTTGTACCAACATAAAGCTATACAATTATAGAATTCCTCAAGTCACTGAGTACCAAAGTATAAGCACACCTCCTTAACAACTGGCCTACATTTTTTTCTGAAATTGAATGAAAAATATTGTCTTTTGAAAATCCAGTTACTAATGTAGAATGGAAAATGCCCTATAATTGCTTATTCAAGATTCTTGAAGGCAGAGAACAAATGCTGGCTGATAGAAGCTTTTCAAGAAATGTTTGGGGACAAATAAATGATTATTACAAATGGTGAGCAAAATGCTTTCTTTCTCTCTTGTGACAAAATTTTGATTGGTTCTGTTAAAACAAATTTATAACAGTTCTTCATGGGTCAGAATATAAATCTATATTTATAGATTCTGAAATCCATTTTACTACATTTTGATACACACACACATATTACAAGATGCTATTTCATATCTCAATTTCTGTGGAAAGTGTGACTGAATGTTACTGAGGAGGCAGAGGTTGTCAACTTGCTCAATAATTCAACTGACATTATTCTCAGTAACATACCAGGCATTGTTACATGGCAAACCTTGAAAATTAATTCAAAGCAGATATCTAAGCATATTGCATAAGAACATTTGACAAAGTTTGGAGAATAAGCCAAATGAGGGCCTCCCTTCATTAAAGGCTAATGGGGTTATAACTGTTCTGTTAGGAAAATGGCAATAACTTTAAAATATAAAGAGATCTCTAGAACTTTCCTTGTTAGATTTTTCTGTAATTCCTACCACCACCTTGAGGATTATATGCTTCTCTCATGTCTTTATATAGTGGGTCTGTTTTACTTCTATTCTTGACAGAGTGATCTCTTTATTTCACCATAGCAGTTTGGAATAGTGCCTGGTAGATTCGAGAGTAATACACATTCTCTCTTTCAGCCAAGAAAGCAGAGAAGACAGTTTAGAGAAAGGTCACCACCTACTAGTGAAACCACCTTTGCAAAAATTGTAACATGAGAAGTTATGACAGTGAAAGAGATCTGATCTAACCAACATCTTGCCTTTAATCTCCAAAGTATACTTGGTTATTCCTGGGCATGGGCCAAACTACCTTGGAAGAAACTTAGTTTATAGTTTAAGTGATAAGAGCCATTTCCCAAAATTAGACTACCTTTACAAAACTAATGAAAGGCTATCAGGTTAGGAGAATGAGAGGGGCCTGAATTCTGCTAAGATGTAGGCATAGTTAAACGATTACCAGCCATTATTCTGGAGGTCATAAGATTTGCAATTTCCCCAATTCACTATTGTACAATCTAAGATTGGCCTTTTAAGATGTCTTTTTAGGCTTCTGCATTTCTGACAACCTGATGGCCCCACCCAGACCCTGGACTCTTGGTTCCACCGGTCTGTCCTGGGGCCACCACCCAGAAAGCTGACGTAGTGGTTGAGGACCATTTTTCACACCCCTATGATGGCATCCCCAACCAATCAGAAGCACCCATTCCACTACTCCCAACCCACCAAACTATCCTTAAAGCACCCTAGCCGCTGATTTTTGCAGGAGATTGATTTGAGTAGTAACTTTGTCTCCCGTGTGGCACAGCCGGCCTTCCCCAATTAAGTTTTTTATTGCAATGTCTCAATGAATTGGTTTTGCCTATGCAGCAAGGAGGACAAAGCCATTGGGCAATTACATTAACAGTGTCTCTCAAGACTGAAAAAGAAATCTAGGTTCTTTCCTTTGTGAAGGAACAGTCAAATCCTTGCTCATAGCTTCATAGTTTTCCTTTATTCTCTTTGCTTCCCAATATTTTTAAAAACTCTACTAAGAGTCTGATATACTAATGCATAAAGAAAATATAATAATGAGGCTTCTGAGCCAATAAATATTCTATAAGGTATTAGGTTTAATAATGTGGAGTGTAGGGCCACAAAATACCCTTATTGCTCATTGATATCTACTTAAAGTTGAGAATCTTTTCTTCTCTCCCAGCCCTGCTCTTCTTATGTTGTTCTTAGCCCATCCTCTGGAAGACTGGTAATCTCGTGGGAACACTTGTATTTATATTCTCTTCATAAGATACACACCAAAAAAACATTTTAAACATAATCCCTCTCTCAAATTTTCCCACTGCAGTTCCAAATTTCAATGACATATTTATTCACTTTCCAGCTAGGCAAGTTCTTTCTCTCCTGTGATCCTTTAACTTACTCTTTTTATCCTGTTATTTCATCTTTCTTTTTCAGTATCTTCAATTCACTTAATCTACTATAATGGCCTAAGAGAGCAAAGCATTTTTGGTACTTCTACATGTATTTTCCTAGCAAAAAAAGACAAGCTGAGTTGCACTTATTTTCTCATTTTGTTTACAATTTTCTTGGAGTTATTTTCTTTTCTGAAAGCCATATAATCTCCCTTTTTTTTATCTCCCTGCTGCCATTTGCTTTGCTAATCACATAGTTAACATACAAGCCAGAATCAAGTGACACAACATTTGTGTTTCTGGCCAAAATGGAGTAATAGATACCAAATTTACGCAGAAACCTGTAATTTAAAATATGGAATGCTGAATAAAACAACAACTTACAGGCCACTAGAGGTCAGGCAATGAGGAACAGTGATATATGAGGGATAGACACAAACAAGAGGAGCCCTATGATTGCCCCAGGTATAGCATTGAGAGAGTTTCCAGGCCATGGTGCAGGGAGGAAACCCAGGTGAAATCCAGCAGATCTCTAAGTTGCAGAGACAGAGTTGAGAGTCCAGGGAGACCAGACAGTTAGAATTCACAGGATAATACAGCAGAGAGAAGAAATCTGCACAAAAGAAAATGCAGAAGGTCTACAGAAGGTTGCCTTTGAGAATTCAGCTTAGCATTGATCAGTACATTTATGCGAAGAAACTACCTGAGGCCAAGGAAAGAATGACCTGAAAACAATTTCAGATAACAGTTCTGGGCATTTACACAGGAACAGGAATAGTTTCTGTTCACACCAGTCAGACTGGAAAACCTCAAGATTTATGGGGCAATGTATAGAACACATGTAAGGGCCTTACTTCAGTAGTAGGAATTAGCCCTAAGCTGAGCACTGCTCCTGTCCCAACTGAAAAATCTTAAAAACAAGACCTTAAAAGATAAAACTTGGTCAAAGTTAATTTACTGTACCTCAGAACAAATCACAAGAAATTTATAGAAATTCAAGTATCTGAAACCTAAAAAAAAAAAAAAATCACAATGTCTAATATAAATCAAAAATTACCAAACATGCAGGTGGACTTCAGCAAAAAACAAACAAACAAAAAAACAGAATAGGAGGCTGAGAACTCTCACTCCACCCACAGAACATCAAATAAACATCCATACATGAATCAACATTCTTTGAGAAAAATGCATAAACTAGTGGAGAGATTTCTATATACTGGAAGGCTGAGAAAATTCCCATTTCAGCACAGGTAAGAAAAGCTGAGACATAGTCTCACTCATACCATAAACCCTACCCTCAGCCCAGCACTATACAATTGGGGGAACCTCCATCTCTCAGTTTCTCCCTGAGGAGTAAAAAGCTTGAACCAGGCTGGGTGCGGTGGCCTACGCCTCTAATCCCAGCACTTTGGGAGGCCAAGGCGGGCGGATCACGAGGTCAAGAGATCGAGACCATCCTGGCCAACATGGTGAATCCCCATCTCTACTAAAAATACAAAAAAATTAGCTGGGCGTGGTGGCGCACACCTGTAGTCCCAGCTACTCAGGAGGCTGAGGCAGGAGAATTGCTTGAACCCAAGAGGTAGAGACTGCAGTGAGCCGAGGTCGCGCCACTGCACTCCAGCCTGGTGCCTGGTGACGGAGTGAGACTCTGTCTCAAAAAAAAAAAAAAGCTTGAACCATACATACAGTACCCCAATTTTAAAAACCACTACCAGAGGAAATGACTCCTAACTTGCCTCTCTCTGGAAGTTGATGGGGCCCAGCATTTATTAGCCCCTGGAATGGCAAAGAACAGAGGCAGCTTTAAACAGGCACTCAAGCATTTCCTGTGCTTCTCCCCACTGGCTTAGCAGAGTGAACAGGTGACAAAGCCCAGCTCCCAGGTTTTTCCTAGAAGGGGTTGGCTTGCACATCAAAAGCCTGACTTTTCCAGCTGCTGCCCAAGGGTCTGGCTTCTAACTAGCCTGCATCTGGAAGTCAACAGAACAGGCAATTACTAGTCTCCAGGGAGTTTAAACGGATATGTAGACCCTTCCCACAGCTCCTTCCTCCAGCTCACTCTGGCAAAGAAACTAAACCTCTAGCTTCTCCCTGGAAGGAGTTGAACTCACAATGAATGCCCTGAATTTTTCAACTGCTGCTTGGGAGTCCGGTTACTAACTCACCTAATTGGAGAGCTGATAGGGCCCAATATTCACTGGTCACTTAGAGTCTCCAGAGAACAAAGCAGTGGTTTTGAATGGCCTTGCAGGCTCTTCCCATGACTCCTTCTGTCAGCTCATTTTACCAAAAATGCACAGCTCTCAGATTCTCCCCAGAAGGGGTTACACTGTACATCTAGTACCTTGACTTTTCCAGCTGCTATCCATGGATCTGGATTCAGACTTGCCTGTTTCTTGGAGCTAACAGGGCAGGCAGTCACTAGTCACTGGGAGTTTAAATAAGTCTGAGGATACTTCTCATGGCTCCTCCCCACAAATCATTCCAGAAATAAAACCAAGCCTACAGCTTCTCCCCAGAAGAACTTAAACTACTCATCTAGACTCTCAACTTTTCTAGTTGCTACCAGAGGGGCTGGCCGCTAACTTGTCTGTTCTGAGAGCTGAAGGGCCTAGCATTTACTAGACCCTTGGAGGTGACAGGGAGTAAAGCAATGATTTGAAAGACCCTGCAGTCTGAGTAAGCATATAGGCATTTGTCACAGTTCCTCTTCCTGGCTCAGTGCAGAGCAAGTGAGTGATAAACTCCAGTTCTCAGCATCTTCCTAAGGAGAGATGCATTAAGGAGAGCTAGAGATGCATAAGGAAAGCTGGAACAAATTGATGCATTAGACCATGTATCTAATGCATCAATTATTCCAACTGCTTCTCAAGAGACTGGCTCCAATCTTGCCACTCTTAGAACTCTCATGGGCTTAGCATACTCTAGTATCCTGGGCCCATTAAGGAAAAAGATGACAGTTTGGAAGCACAAAGGATTAGGAAGCATCCAGAATCTCTGGCTAGACTAATAGATGAAGAGTATCTGTTATATGAGACCAGTCTGTGAAGACTGGGAGAGGTGGCTATTTTATAAAATGTGCAGAAACTAACACAAAGAATCAAAGAAAATGAAAATATGTTCCAAATAAGAGAACAAGATAAATCTTCAGAAACCTACCTTAATGAAATGGAGACGTGATTTACCCAACAGAGAATTCAAAACGTTGATCATGAAGATGTTCACAATAGTTAGGAGAGAAATGCACGAACAATGTGAGAATCTTGACAAAGAAATAGAAGATATTTAAAAATGCCAAATAGAAATAATAGAGCTGAAGAATACAATAACTCAACTGAAAAATTCAATATGAGATTTCTACAGCAGACTTCATTAAGCAGAAGAAAGAAGTAGTAAATTCAAAGACAGCTCATAGGAAATCCTCTAGTCAGAGGAGCAAAAAGAAAAAAAAAAACAGAAATAAAACAATCTGATGATATATTAAGAGAATTACAGATAACATGAAGTGGACCAATATATGCATTATGAAAGTCACAGAAAGAGAAGAGTGAGAAAGAAATTAAAAGACATTATTCAAAGAAATAATGGCTGAAAAATTCTCAAACCTGGGGAAGGAAATAAGACATCCAGATTCTGGAAGCCCAAAGAACACGAAGAACACCAAATAAGACAATCCCAAAGAGACCCAAACAAAGGACACATTATAAATAAATTGTCAAAAGTTAAAAGCAAAGAGAGGATTTTGAAAACAAGAAAAAGTCTACTTATTAGCTACCTGAGAACCCTCATAAAACTATGAGATGATTTTTCAGTAGAAATCATGCAGGCCAAAAAGGAGTGTGTGACATATTCATAATGCTGAAAGAAGAAAAAAACCTGCCAATAAAGAATACAATACCAGGCAAGCCTGTCCTTCAAAAATGAAGAGGTAATAAAGACTTTCTCAGACTAACAAAAGCTAAGAAAGGTTACCATCACTAGTTCTAATATACAAAAAATGCTAAAGAAAGTTCTTAAACTTGAAATGAAAGGATTCGAAACAGCAACACAGAAGCACAAGAAAATATAAAATCTGTTGCTAAAGGTAAATACATAGACAAAAACAGAAGACTGTATTGCTATAAAGGTGGTGGATAAACAGCTTTTGGTTTAAATATAAAAGTAAAAAGACAAATGCATTAAAAATAACTATGACTAAATTATGTAAATGTCATACATTATGAACAAATGTGAACTATAACACCAATAGCACATAATGTGAGGGAAGATGAGATAAAAATGTAGAGTTTTTGTATGCAAGAGAAAATGCTATCAGCTTACTATAACAAATTGTATGTAAGTCTCATGATAATCATAAAGAAAATATCTATAGAAGTTACACAGAAGAAAAAGAGAAAAGGCCGGGTGTCGTGGCTCATGCCTGTAATCCCAGCACTTCGGGAGGCTGAGGTGGGCAGATCACGAGGTCAGGAGATATAGACCATCCTGACTGACATGGTGAAATCCTGTCTCTACTAGAAATACAAAAAATTAGCTGGGCATGGTGGCATGCAGAAGTAATTCCAGCTACTCAGAAGGCATAGAGAGAGAGAGAGAGAGAGAGAGAGAGAGAGAAGCCTAGGTGCAATGGCTCACATCTGTAATCCCAGCACTTTGGGAGGCCATAGTGGATAGATCACCTGAAGTCAGGAGTTTAAGACTAGCCTGGCCAACATGGTGAAACTGCATCTCTACTAAAAATACAAAAATTAGCTGGGTATGCTGGTACATGCCAATAGTCCCAGCTACTCAGGAGGTCAGGCAGGAGAACTGCTTATACCTAAAGAAGCAGAGGTTGCAGTGAGCCGAGATTGCATCACTGCACTTCAGCCTGGCTGACAGAGTAAGATTCCATCTCCAAAAAAAAAAAAAAAAAAAGGAAAAGGAAAAGGAAACAAACCCTCCATGGAAGTCCTAGCTGAGAAAGTAAACAAGAAAAAGAAATAAAAGTCATCCAAATAAGAAAGAAAACAGTAAAATGTCTCTTTTTGTAGATGACATGACCTGTATGTAGGAAATTTTATATACTACAAAAGAACTATTAGAACTAATAAACAAATTCATTAAAAGTGCAGGTTATAAAATCATTATGCAAAAATTAATAGTTTCTCCACACTAACAATGAACTATCTGAAAAAGAAATCAAGAAAGCATTTCCACTTATAATAGCATCGGTAGGAATAAAACACTTACACTTAACTAAGGAGGTGAAAGATCTGTACATAAAAAAACTATAAAACATTTATGAAAAAAATTGAAGACACAAATAAATGAAAAGATAGCATATGTTCATGAATTAAATAAAACAATATCATTAAAATGCCCATACTGCCCAGAGCAGTCTACAGATTCAAGGCAATCTCTACCAAAATTCAAATGATATTTTTCACAGAAATAGAAAAAAATCTGAAAATTAATATGGAACCCCAAAAGACCTTGAATAACCAAAGCAATCCTGAGAAGGTATTCTCAAGAGGTATCACACTTCTTGATTTTAAATTATACTACAAAGCTATATTAATCAAAACAGTATGTAACTATAACAAAAACAGGCATATAGGTCAGTGGAACAGAATAGAGATTCCAGAAATTAACTCACACATCTACAGTCAACTAATTTTCCACAATAGTGACAAGAATACAAAATGGAGAAATGATAGTCTCTTCAGTTCATGGTGTTGGGAAAATTCAATATCCATGTGTGAAATAATGAAATCGGATCTTTATTTCATATCACACACACACACAAAAACCTCAAAATGGATAAATGACATAAATTTAAGACCTGAAACTATACAACTCCTAAAAGAAAACATAAGGAATGAGATTTTCAACATTGGTCTTGGCAATGATTTTTTAGATATGACACCACAAGCACAGGCAACAAAAGCCAAAGTAAACAAGCAGGACTTTAGCAAGCTAAAAAGCTTCTGCACAATAAGAAAACAACCAATACAATGATAAGGCAATGTACAGAATGAGAGATAATATTTAATCCTTATTACTGACAAGGGGTCAATATCCAAAATATGTAAAGAACTGAAACAACTCAACAGCAAAATTACAAATTACCTGATTTAAAAATGGGCAGAGGCCCTAAATAGACTCTTCTCCAAAGAAGACATAAGATGACCAATATATATATGAAAAAGTATTCAGTGTCACTAATTATCAGAGAAATGTAAATCAAAACTATAAGATATAATCAGGATCACTATTATCAAAAAGAAAAAATAAGAAGTATTGGCAAGGACATCTGGAAAACAACCTAGTACGCTGTTGGTAAGACTGTAAATTGGTATAGCCATTATGGAAAATAATATGGAAGTTCCTCAAAAAATTAAAACTAGAGCTACACATTATCTAACAGTCCCTCTTCTGGATATATATGTAAAGGAAATGAAATTAGTATCTCAAAGAGATCTCAAAGAGATATCTGTCTCTGACCTGGAAGAGCAAAAAAAAAGGCAGGGCGGGAGAGAAAGAGAGACATATATTTGAATTTCCATCCATGTTTACTGTAGCATTATTCACAATAGCTAATATATGGAAATAACCTAAGTGTCTATCAACGGATGAAGCATAAAGGAATTTTGGTAAATACATACACTGAAATACTATTCAGCCTTCTAAAAGAAAGAAATAAAAAGAAAAATACTGCATGATCTCACTTGTATATGGAATCTAAAAACGAACTGAATTCACAGAAGCAGAGAGTAGAATGGTGATTATCGAGTGGTGAATTAGGAGATGTTGGCCAAGGTATACAAAGTCTCAGTGATGTAGGATGAATAAATTATAGAGTTTAATATAGAATATGAAAACTATCACTAATAATACTATATCATATACTCGAAATTTGCTAAGAGAGTATATCTTAAGTATTCTCACCACAGAAAAGGTAACTATAAAGAGACTGATATGTTAATTAGCTTGACTGTAGTAACTGGTTTACTGTGCACAGGTATGTCAAAACATCACATTGTACACCTTAAAAATACAATTTTGATTTTTAAAACTTTAATTATCAGACATGCAAATAAGCCAGAAAACAACAGTATAATGAATTTAATCCAATTAAAACTGACCCAGAACTAACACAGATGATGGATTAACAAGCAAGTATATTAAAATTTATTAATCCTAGGCCAGATGCAGTGGCTCATGCCTGTAAACTTAGCACTTTGGGAGGCCAAAGCATGTGGATTACCTGAGCTCAGGAGTTTGAGACTAGCCTGAGCAACATGGCGAAACCCCATCTCTACTAAAATACAAAAAAACTATCCAGGAATGGCAGTGTGTGCCTGTGGTCCCTGCTAATTGAGAGGCTGAGGCAGGAGAGGTGCTTGAACCTAGGAGGCAGAGGTTGCAGTGAGCTGAGATCGTACCACGGCACTCCAGCCTGGGTGACAGAACAAGACTTTGTCCCGCCCCCAACCCCCGAAAAAAGAAAAAGTTGTTAATCCTGTATCTCATGTGTTCAAAAAGTTAAGTAGAAACATAAAAGTTAAAAAAGACACAAACTGATCATCCAGAGATAAAAATCACAATGTATGAAATTTAAAATGTACCAGGAAGGCTTCACGGAAGATTAGAAATTACAAAACAAAGATGAGTGAACATAAAAACATATCAATAGAAACTATCCAATATAAAACACAGAAAGAAAAGTAAAAATAAGTGAAAAAAAAAAACTATGAGAAAACTACAAGTTCCCTAATATACATGTCATCTGAATCTCCAGAGAAGGAAGGGGAAAGGGTAAAAAATGTTTGGAAAAAAAAAATAGTAAATTTTTAACCAAATTTGCTGAAAATTATAAACCCACAGATTCAGGAATCTTATTAAACTCCAAGTACCATAAGAATGAAGAAAACTACACCAAGAAATATTATAATCAAATTGCTCAAAGTAAGTTTAAAGAAAAACATGACAAAAGCAGTTAGAAACCAAGACATGTTACATAGAGGAATAAATATAAAGATGTCATCAAAGTTTTGGTAAAAAACAGTATTGTTGAAAATACAATGAAGTGTAACATTTTTAAAGTCCTCAAAAATTACTGTAATCTAAAAATTTCATGCCCAGTGAAAAAACATTTCAAAAACAAAGATATAATTTTGACATAAAAATTTTTTAAAAATTTATCGTAAGACTTTCACTACAAGAATTGTTACGGGATTTCCACTAGGCAGAAGTAAAATGATACCAGGTGGAAATACAGATCTACACAAAGAAATAAAGGACATCAGAAAAATGTTAACTACATGGGTAAATATGTTTCTTAGTATTTAAATCTATTTCAAAGTTAATTGGCTGTTTAAACAAAAATAATGTAGTATGGGCTTTGTAACATATAAAAGTAAAATGTGTGATGACATTAGCACAAAAGTCAAAAGGGAAGAAATATAAATGAAAGGCTCTTAAGACACATAAAGTGTGGTAATATTACTCGATATTTGCTTGCGATGACTCATAATCTTAAATAATGTATATCATTTTAAAGATGTACATTTAAAAAACTAAAGGTAACACAGAATCATAGAAAATTCAATAAATAAAAAATGAAGCACAATAAAAAGGAAATGGATATATAGAAAAAAACAGAAAACAAATATCAATATTCCAGACATTTAAACCTAACCATATTAACAATCACATTAAATGTAAGTGATATAAATACGCAAAAGGCAGAGATTGTAAGAATAGATTAAAAGGCAACACTCAATTGTATGATGCCTACAAAAAAGCACTTTAAATGTAAAGTGACGAATAAGTAAAAAAGTAAAAGAACAAAAAATATTGTGCTTATAATAGTCTAAAGAAAGCTAGAGTGGCTATATTAATATCACACAAAATATATTTCAGAGCTAAATATATTACTAGAGATTACACAGGTCACTTCATAATGGTAAAGAGGTCAATTCATCAAGAAAGACATAGAAATCCTAAATATGTATGTACCTAAAACAAAACTGCAAAATGTATGAAGAAAAAAAACTGACAGAATTTCAAGGAGAAAAAGAAAACTCCAAATTGTAGTTACAAACTTCAACATTTCTCTCCCAGTGTGTGATAGAGCCACTGGACAAAAAATTTTAGTAAATGACATAGAAGATTTAACATAATCAACTAACCTGACCTGATGGAAACATATAGAACATTTTACCCAACAGCAGAATACATATACTGATCAAAGACGCATGGGACATATACTAAGACAGGCCATACTATCTACCATAAAACAAGTCTCAATACTTCAAAATGCTACAAGCAACACAAAATATGTTCTGTAACCACAGCAGAATTAAATTAGAAATGAATAACACAAAGCCCACTAGAAAGTCTCCATATATTTGGAAACCAAATATCATACTTCTAAATAACTCACTCGTTTAAGAATAAATTAAAAGAGAATGAGAAAGTGTTTTGAACTGAATGAAAATGACAAAAGTAAAATCAAATGTGGAAGATACCACTAAGCAATGGGAACTTTTATAGTACTAAACACCTACGTTAGAAATGGAGAAAGATCTAAAGTCAATAGCATCTGCTTTCACTTTAAGAAGCTAGAAAAAAAAAAAAAAAGCAAAGTCAATACCAAGTAAGTAGGAGAAAAAGAAATAATTAAGATCCGAGTAAAAATCAATGAAATTGCAAATAGAAAAAAAAATCATTGAAACCAAATACTGGATCTTTGAGAAGATCAATAAAATTAATAAACCTCCTACTTCTTAGGGGAAAAAGAGAGAACACAAAATGTATCAATATCAAGAAGGAGATGAATAAATATATATAGATTCTGCAGGTATTAAAGGGATGATAAGAAAATATTATACACAATTTTAGGCCAATACATTTGTCTATGAAGATGAAATAGGCACATTACTTGAAAGACACAAACTCTGAGGGCTAATCAGCAAAATATAGATAACCTCAATAGTGCTATCACTGTTAAAGTTATTGAATGTGTAGTTTAAGACCTCCTCCAAGGCTGGGCATGAACACTTACTCCTGTAATCCCAGCACTTTGAGAGGTAGGCAGATCACTTGAGGCTAGGAGTGCAAAACCAGCCTGGCCAACATGGGGAAACCTCATCTCTATTAAAAATACAAGTTAGTCGGGTATGTGGCACACGCCTCTAGTCTCTGCTACTCAGGAGGCCTGAGAATCACTTGAACCTGGGAGGTGGAGGTTGCAGTGAGTCAAGATTGCACCACTGCACTCCAGCCTGGTGATAGAGCGAGACTTTGTCTCAAAACAAAATAAAACAAAAAACCTTCTTCACAGTAATATTCCAAATCCAAATGATTTCATAGGTGAATTGTATTCTACCAAATATTAATCACCTAAAAATTGAAATTATGTTAACAAAAGCATGATCCATAAAAGAACAAATCTGTAAATTGTAATTTGTCAAAATTAAAATGGTTTGCTATTTTAAAGACACTGCTAAGAGAATGAAAATGACAGGTCACAATCTGAGAGAAAATATTAACAAATTATATACCTGATAAAGCATTTTATCCAGAACTTCGGAAGAACTTTCAAAATCAATTGTGAGAAAACAACCCAACTCAAAAACAATATATAAGAGTAACAGATTTAAGCAGACATTTCATCAGATGCCTCCCTCTACTGGGAGGTATTTACCCAAAATAAATGAAAGGATATGTGCATTAAAATATTTGTGCATGAATGTTCATGTCAGTTCTATTTGTAATGGGCAAAATTGTAAACAACCCAATGTATATAAAAAGTGACTGGATAAACAAACTGTGATATTTCCATACAATGGAATACCACTCAGGAATAAAAAGGATTGAGTTGTTTATATATACTTAACCTGAATGAATCTCAAAATAATCATTCTGAATGAAGTCAGTCAGTCAAAGGAGTACCTCCTGGATGATTTCATTTATATGACAATCTAGGAAATGCAAACTAACGTATAGTGACAGAAAGCAGAACAGATGTTTGGGGTAAGGAAGGACAGGAAGAAGCAAGAGCGTAGATTACAAAGGTGCATGAGGAAACTCTTGGGGCTGAATAATATGTTCACCATCTTGATTGTGGTGATAATTTCATGGATGTGTATACATGTCAAAACCCATCAATTTGAATAGTTTAAATATGTGTAGTTTATTTAAAGGCAGTTATACTTCAGTAAAGGTGTTAAATTAAGTGACAGATCAAGCTATGGATTATGGTCATTCCCATGCTACAACTCAAGAAGGTGAAATAAAACTCTCTAGAAAAATCTAGAAATTTTCATTATGGCAATATTTGAAATAATGTCATCTCTCAAATATTCTCTGAAAACGCCTTCAAACTCTCTAAGATAAGCCACTCACTCACAGGCAGATGGCATTTAACCTAACATGCAAACAGTCCTTCAACCACCTTTTACACCTACAATAGGCATTGAAATTGATAGAACCTCAGAGATACATGCCTAGGAATCTCAGGAATTCAAAATGATGCATGCCTAGTTTGGGATATATCAGTTTATATTTAGAAAGTGAACAGAAAGTCTCCTATCTTCTCTCTCCGACGCACTGGGTTCACTCTGAAGTATATTGCAGCAGGTAAAGTGGGGCCACAGATATACTATCTCCCTAGAATAAGTCACAAGTTTTAATATGCATAGTCAACAGTGAATTTTTTGCTTGGAAAACAGATATAAATGGGAAAATTCTTAACTATTTCACATCAGCAAGTGTAATTTAGCACTGCTGCAATCTGTCTAAAAATCTGTTAATTTAAGTGCATGGGGTAGTCTGCCAATTCTCTTCCCCGCCTTTTTTTTAACATAATTTTGGAGAACTGCATTCTGAAGTTTCCCTGAACTATAACTTACTATATATTTTCTGCCTTATTAAACCATATCTCTTGGTTATTTAAATAATACAAATAGAAATATAACATAAATGAACCATGGAACTAAACAGCCAAGAATTTAGTAAGGTTAAAAAAGAAATAGTGCATCAGTTATCTAAATGTTAGGATATTTCCTTGGCTTAGTGTTGTCTTAAATCAGCTAAGAATTTTTGCATATACAAAGGGTCACAGGCAGATGGCATTTAACCTAACATGCAAATAGTCCTTCCAGCTCCTTTTATACCTACAGCAGGCACTGAAACTGATAGAACCCAGAGTTATATGCCCAGGAATCTCAGGAATTCAAAATGAATAACAAATAAATGCCTAGTTTGGGATATGTCAGTTTATATTTAGAAAGAAAAGATAATGGTTTCATAAGACGTGGTTATAAAATTTGCTATTCACTTAGAGATACCCAGTGCTGCCTTGGTAAATGTTTAATAACTTGCTTGCAGGAAAGGAGGCAATTTCTGTGGTGTAAATACTTCCACTGTGGCTGATTTCCAGCTGATTTAACTGAATGTGAAGTTGAGAAGAGAAATCCACAATCAGCTCTCCTGAGCTGCATGACCAGCTGATACAAGCACCCCACTAGAAATATCTCATGTGTGAATACAGCTAACTCCAATCCTATAATGGAACTGAACTGAGTTTCTAGACACGTCTGTGTGTTTTATTCAACTCAAAGTCTTCATCTCTGAAATTTTCTTGTAACTTGTGATAATACATTTCCATCTGAAAAAAATGATCTTTAGGACATAGGAGACATTACTCAACATCAAGTATTTGAAATATCTTTAGATCAAGGAATTCAATTAATTTGCTTATTTTTTTTTAACAAAAATCTTTATCTGTTCAAACTTAATTCAAATTAAGTGCTTAATGTGAGTTCTCCAAAAACTGAAAAGAAAGTAAACAAACAAGACACAATATTTTAATACTGATCTTAGACAAAAGTTAACCTAAAGCAACTTGTTAGTAAAGGGGAGGATGGTTACGATAACGTCAAACATATCTCCCGTTGCAGAACTTGTGTGCCCCACTTTTAAGTAAACGTGTGGGTTTATGTTTGATTTTTGTTTGGGGAACTGCTGTTTTGCAATAATAGGAATTAAAGGAGAAATCAGAAGCCATCTTTTTGTGGTGTTTTCCACAAAGAGAGACTTTATTCAAAGCTTTATAAGGAAAACTGACAGAAGGAAATGAACTTATCAAACTAGAAGTTCAACAAAAGGGAAGAACACAAGAGCAACAACAGCTCCAGCATTTCAACACAACTGTAGCAAAGAAATAATAAAAGGAGTAACAAAAGAGCAGACATATACCCAAGTTCTGAGTCTGACTGCAGCTGGAGCACTGAGGGGTCTGTGTCCCACTGCAGGGTCCTAATTGTGCAGCACAAAGGAAAAAGAACACAGAGAATTAACAAAAGGGGAGGGCAACAAACCAAACCAAACTATGTCATTCATCAAGGCAAGAGCATATACAATACATACACAGAACATGTCCTCCCTCCATCCCCTCCACCCCCAGTGACTATCGAACAACAAGAGAAAGTGAGGAGCCATCCTTTCCTGCAAACATCTGTTTAATTTTGGGAGCTATGGCTGTTTTCATGAAAGAAAGTTGAGAGCCAAGTATTCAAACTCCACACACACCCTCACCTTTGGTTTTGTTTTATATTAAAGTCTCATTGATTTGAGCATGTAAACTACTGCATGTATCTCTGACACCCCAGAGCCCATCCACATCTGGGAGCTCCAAGCATCTTCTATGTGGTGAAAAGATCTAAACCCAAGGATGCAAATGGATCAGGGCAGGGGTATGACTACAGAGCCTGGTGAATAACTAGGCTTCCTTGGATCAGGTACTGCAAATATAATGCATTGGATTTTGAGACTCATGGGTACTTTTATGCTTATTTATATATAGTATGCCAAGATGGTCACCAACAATATCATTTCTTTCTAAGATGTCAGGGACTGATTATATCTTATATTTTTAAAACATTGCACAAGCAATAGCACAAAGTATCAATAGTTACCAAAGCATCCAATTTTCCTTGTTATTTCTCCTTCAAAATAAGAGGGGATAAATGGCTCTTCTATAAATAGAGCACATCCAAGGACCTTTTTCAGCCAGGCTCTTTAAATTTTCTGCACAGAACTGGTTCCGGTGCATCTCAGAGGCAACTAATGGACAGCACAGACTGTGGGATCAGGCTTCTGTGATTCAAATCTTGCCTCTGTGACTTACCAGCTGTGTGACATTGAGCATGCTGTTTAATAAGTTCTCAGCCCCTGTATCCCTTTGTTTACTCTGTGGCCCATAGACCAGTAGCACGAGCATCTCCTGGGAGTTTATTGGAAATGCAGAAACTCACGTCCCACCCCAGACTTTCTGACTCTATATTACAGTTTAACAAGTTCCCTAGGTAATCCATGGACACCCTAAATTTGAGAAGCCCTACTCAGTTTCCTTGTCTGTAAATACTTTTTGTGGCTTATAGGATAACTTACAAACTGGCCTGCAGGAATCTTCCAAACTTCTCTCTAACCATTCATTCACTCATATTATGTAAACTCTGCATACTCTTTAAAGTTCTTCCCTTAAAGATCTGCATGGCTTATGACTTTGCTTCTTTTGTGTCTTGGCTCAAATGTTACTTCCTCAAAGAGGCTTCCCTGCTTCAACACCTGATCTCAAGTATCACTTCCTTATCACTCTTCATTTCCTTCCTTTCCCTGGCTTTATTTCCTTCATAGAGCTTATCTTTACCTATGATTTTCTTATATAACAGTTTATTTATTTTTGTTTGTTGTCTGACTTTAGACTTAAGCCTCGAATGGCAACGGTGGCCACATCTCTAGAATATGGGGATATGCCTAGAACTGTATCTGGCATAAATGCTTATATAATACTATTTGTTGAATGAATGAATCTTTTGCTGGTTTTCCACAAGGATTAAATGCAAGTGTACCTATAAAGAACATAGTAACCACATGGAAAACAGCTGCTGCTTTTATGCCACAACCACTCTATCTACTCTTAATGTTTCTTTGAGTCAATCCTGACCTATTTGACAGATTGCACATTACCCCTCCTGCAGTAGCAGAATACAGATTCACAGCTTTCCTTCTATGCTCTGGCTGTGCTCTTGTCTTTTTACATATAACCTCTGAAACACTAAAACTGAAGGCCAATGAGACATTAACCGGCCAGTGTTACTTAGACTGGTGCTTCTAAAATTTTAATGCACATACAGATAGATGGAAATACTGCTAAAATGCAGAGTCTGACTTAGTAGGTCTGGGGGTGGCCCAAGACTTTGCATTTCAAACAAGCTCCAGGAGAGACAGATGTTGCTGCTCGGTGGACCACACTTTGAGCAGCAAGGACTTGACTTAGGTAAGTGGTTCTCAAACTTTCATGTTCATTGGAATGACTTATTAAGGCTTATTAAAATACAAAATGCTGATCCCCAACCCTAGAAATTCTGATTCAGTAGATTTGGAGTGGGGCCCGAGAACTTGTAGTTCTAACAAGTTTCCAGGTGATGTTTAAAAGGGTGATCATGGGACGACCTTTGGAGAATGACAGAGCTAGACTATTGCTTTCAGTAGTCAGCATGTAGAAAGCATCACTGATTCTAAACTTTTGATTTGCTCAAGCCTGGCCTCAGGAACAGGCCACCTCTAGACCAATTAAACCAGAATGTCTGGGGTTGGACCCAGGCATCCGTATTTTTTTAAAACTTTCCAGGTGATTCTAATATGCAGCCAGGGGTGAGAACCCCTGTTCTGAATTCATTCTCTGCTGAAGAAAATTAGCCCTTTTTGCTTCTGGGCACCGATTCTTTAACCTCGGCTCAAATGGTGAAAGTAATGGAATATGTTTAACATAATTCATACTTGCTGTTCACATATCTCTGAGGATCAAATTTAAGAGCATTTCTTTTGCTGTAGACAAAGAGCAGCTTCTTGTTCTTGCTGATTGTAAGAAGCTTTCCTTGCAAGGAGTGGGACCAGCTATTTGCCCTCCATTTTCCTTGAGGTTTCTGATGCGCTGAACTTTAGTGACCTTTTCCACTTCTCCCAGCAGCTCCCGATGGTCTGGCTCTTCTGATACTTATTGGACAGATTACCTGAACTCACTGTACCCTTAAGAAGTATAAATAGTGATTCTATCAGAATCATCCAATTAAGAAGTCCACAGATTAATACTGGGGAGTTTGCATTTACTTGGCAAGAAAAACGAAGGTGGGAGTGTAACACAGTAAGAGCCTTGCCTCCTGGCACACCTATGTTATTCAGTAACAGAAATTATAGTTATTGTCAGTGACAAGCTGTGGGGTAAGGGGTGAAGCCAAGGATGCTACTATCAAGTGTGCCAGTTTTATTATCTTTTCATTTTTCCATTATCTGTGGGGTGGTTCCTTTCAAGGAATATGCCAATATGCACAGGGTTTAGAAAGGAACTTAAAGCCAATATGCAAAATGGGCAAAGGTTGTTTGTATTTCCAGGGATAGCCTAGAAATACGTATTAAACATTCGCCAAATTTCTTCTGTGTAAACCGTGTAGGACAGCTTCCCCACAGACGGTGGCATTTTAGAGAGGACCGCACCTGGCCCAGGGTGGGAGGTCTGTGTCCTGGATGTGGCTCCACTGTGTCATCAGACGAATCTCCTTTTGTCCCCAGCAAATGAGGGTGCAGGCCTTGAGGTCCTTTAACATTCTTCTCTGCCTGATGTTTTAAAATCTAGGATGATTATTCAACTGTCTTTTAGTTTTCTCTTCTCCAGTTAGAATACTTTATTTAACCAATGGGCAGAGATCTTATTTTCCAGCCATTTTATCAAGTAATTGTATCCCTGAAAATAAAATTATGGTTTCCCTGCAGCTTCTGGTCAGTTTGAAATCTTGCCAGGTAGTTTATTTATAAAATGAAAGAAGTAGTGAAATTTTAAGTAAATTTATGGTAACATAATATGCTATCACAAATTATTTTCATATAGAAATCACCCTGTTTGCTATAATAATTAGTTCTATTTTTAGTCATTTCTGGAATGGCTCAATCAATTCATGCAGAGGAGAGAAAACTTTGATGAGAACATTCATCTACTTATTCAAAAAACATCTATTAAGAACTTAAAATACAAAATACTGTAATAGAGGGTTGAAAAATGTTCAAGGAACCTACAGTTCTTATGAGGAGATAAAGCATAGGTAAATAAGCCTGGTACGGTGGCTCATGCCTGTAAGCCCAGCACTTTGGGAGGCCGAGATAGGCAGACTGCTGAAGCCCAGGAGTTCAAGACTAGCCTAAGTGACACGGTGAAACCCTGCATCTACAAAAATATACAGAAACTAGCCAGGTATGGTGGCACTCGCTTGTGGTCCCAGCTACTAGGGAGGCTGAGGTGGGAGGATAGCTTGAGCCTGGGAAGCAGAGGTCGCAGTGAGCCGAGATCATGCCACTACACTCCAGTCTGGGTGACAGAGTAAGACCATGTCTCAAAAATACCCACAAAACATATATATATATATATGTGTGTATATATATATGTATATATATATGTGTATATATATATATATGTATATATATGTGTGTGTGTGTGTGTGTGTATATATATATATATATATATATATATATATATATATGTATATATATGTGTGTATATATATATAGTTTAGTGGCACAAGACCAAAAATAAAACTTGTATATAAGCAGTACCATATGTATGCTGAGGGACATGAAACTTGCACTTAAGAATTTTTACATTTTGGTAAATGAGACATATAAATATTTATGCCTAATAATATACCAATAACATATACAAGGAAGAAAGCAGCTCTCATCACTTGCTCAGAGACAGGCACAGTTTAAAGTTTCAATAAACATGAGCTGGGAATATTAATAAATGCCATAAGAAAAACAGATTAAGAATAGTAATCATTATAATTTCCCTTCACTTCATGTTTGCTCCATGCCAGCCAGCCAGGCATTGGACTGCATTTTTATCACCCTTTGGAAGCCACAGCAGGAGACACACTTCCTCTGAAAAGATCAGAGATTCCATTTGACCTGGTCTTGAAGGAAGAGGTACGATTTGGGCCTAAATTCATTTTCATCAGTGCTTAGTTAATGGGACTTAGGTGGCTGAGTTAGTCTACTAGGTCTTATGAGACCGCTATATTTTAGATGCCAACTTAGCAATTTGTTGTGAGAACAATAATAACCAGGCAGACAAATATAGAAGCCTGACAAAGTCTTCTCTTCTTGAAGAGAAGGCAGATGTCCAGGAGTATCTCTGGGACTAGAGTAGGTGATGCTGAATGTTTAACTATGAGAGCTTCTCCTGCCCTCCACCACCATGTCCTCGTCTTTCCCCAAGACCAGACATCATCCTCGCTGCTACCCAAGTCTCCCCTTTCTGGAATTCCTGGGATGACCAAACTAGCCCTTGTTTTTGATACAATCTTTCCTTAACTAAGTCAATTAAATTTTTGTCTAGTATTCCCTACTGGGGAACCATCCTGGTGTTGTTTGTCTGCTTATTTTCATGAGTTCATTTGGCTGCTCTGATTAGTTTCGACTGATTTCTTAGGTTAATTTTCTGAGGGTCTGTCTAAGTGGGATCTCTGATCTCCATTTTATAGGACCCCTGTTATGTGTTCAGATGCTAAATAGCCCAATAATTCTGTACCTACTGTGGACTCAGGGGCACTGTTATGGGTCTATGTTCCCGGGGTTGGATGGGCAGTTTTGGACACGCCAATTAAGGTCACATTTCCTAACTTTGTTTCAAAATACAGAAGCTTCCCAACATGGAAAATAATCACTCACTTATTAGATCTTGAACATACCAGACATTGTAGCGTCTGGCATCTTATCCAAAAATGCCTACCATGTAGTAAGTTATAATTTGTGGGTCAATTTGTTTTTCAATATTTTTTTTAAAATAGACAAACATCAAAATTCTTCAAACTAGAAGTAACCTACTAAGAGACAAACAGAACTTCATATTTTACCTTTTATGATTCATTACTTTGTAATTTCTTATAAAATTCCCATTTCATTGGCTCAATTTTATTTGCTCAGTTTCAGTTTATTAGAAAGAAGTGAAAATTCTAAAAAATCCTTGGCTATGTGTTGAAAGTATAACTTAGGAGTAAAAGACATAATGTCTGTGTTGCATATACCCTGCACTCTAATGAGTGAGTAATTTCTTCCTGTTCAGCTTTTACCTAAAGCAAGTTGGTAGTTTCCACTCTTCTTTCCATCTTTATTAGACCTCAGAGCAGAAAGCCTTAGAAATATTTCCTAAAGAGTGTTTTTTTCTTACCTTTTCTAGTCTTTGGCTATAAGAAAGAGATGTCCAATAAATATTTGGAAGGCAGTAGTTAACAAATCTCTTATTTGTAACGCTAACAGTGTGGCTAAGGCACTTTCATACACTGTTGGCAGCATTTAAATTAGTAAAGTTCTTTGGGAAGTAATATGCCAATATGTAGCAGGAAGCATAAAAAATAGAATTACCCTGTACGAGTTTTGCTCCCAGAAACTCAGCCTATGAAAATAAAACAGCATCAGTAATAACAAAAAAACGATAATAATGATTATGATGATGACAACAACTACCTATAAATCATCAAATCCCATGGTCAATTCTTGTTCCTTATCTTTGCTCCCTCTTATTTTTGTCACTATTGGCTCCTTCTTGGCATAGTCTTTCTTTTCATTTCCTTGGCCCTAAAATCTTGTTTCTTTCCTCCCACTCTGTGTTTTTGGCAGTAACCTTACTCTTTCTATTCCAATAAAGACAGGCATTCTCCAACCCGGAGTCTGTCTTCTTCTCTCACCTCTGTACTCTAACCCTAGGCAATCACATAGATGTTCATATATCTTCTGCAAAATAACCCCAAAGTCCTTATTACCATTGAGTTCTTCTCTGAGTACACATATTTGAGTGCTGTAACTACACAGCAGCGTTTCCTTAGATTCAAATTAAATGTCTCAATTTACTTGTTCTTTAGAAGTAAGAAGCATCTTTATATTCCTTGAAGGTCTAGCATTGTATCTGATAGATAGCAAATTCTCAATCGTTACTGAATGACTAGATGAATGAATGAACAAATGAATATTCTTTACCTGACTTTTCTGTAGATGGGTGTGACATGTAAAGGCAAGTTGATTCCAAAATAAATAGTTTTTATTTTTTATTAAAAAATGAAATAATAAATCAGGGCATGTCTGCCTAACTCTCTTAATATCCACCAAAACATTTATGGAAAACTCAGTCTTACTCAGCATTGATGTCACCACATGGTTGCCAGAGAGTTTTCAGACTCACTTCCATACTAAAGAAGGGAAGCGTATCTTATCTAATAAAAATGCTGATCACTGGATAGGCACGATGGCTCTTGTCTGTAATCCCAGCACTTTGAGAGGCTGAGTCAGGAGGATCACTTGAGACCAGGAGTTGAAGATCAACCTCGGCAACATAGTGAGACCCTGTCTCTATGAGAATATATATATATACATTTTTAATGCCCACCATATTGCTGATTTGTGCTGAAAGAGGTCCAGCCATCTTCTCTATCAAGTGAACTTAGTAACTTTAATCCCTGAAGCAACTGTGCTAGAACTCAATTTTCATGTTCTTCCTTTTATCTCTAAGATGGAGAGAAAGCTTAAGGGCAAAATACAGACCTTTTCTGAGTCCCACAGTTTCTCTGAGCTCTTGTTCCACATGCCTTCTCTGTCAAACAAATCACTAGTGACTAATCAGCCAGAGAAAACAGTTTGAGACTATGTAAGCACAGTGCCAAACAGAAAATATCTATAGTCAATGCCATCGCTAAATATCTAATTTTTAAAATGCCATTTCCAAAAGTAATACACGGAATAATAAAGACATTTTAAAATCCATCATATCACTCAATCTGTCACATTCATTGAAGTGATGTTAGTTAAGAAAGGATGGTATTTAAATAATGAGTTAATGTTTTACTTCCTGGCCTCAATTTTTTCCTTACTTAGGACTGGCAATGATGACAAAGATTTTCTGATGTCAGAAATAAAAGCGGAACAGTGAAATACACACTTATATCAGGATTTTTTTAAAAAAAGCATTTTTCTTAATTTATGGTGAGAGAATTTTCCATCTGTTGGCTAACACCTGAGCCCTAATATGAAGCTCCAGTGCGAGCCACACTAAGCCACATGGGAAGTCCATCTGAGCTGAATTCAGTAAGAAATGTAGGACTTCCCATCATAGAAAAGAGCATGTTTTCCCAAATTACACAGAAGTCCTGCTGTCAAGCAAGCAGTTTCTCTAGAAGAAAACTCAGCCACCCCTTCCTAAAATAGATGCTTACTGTGTTACTATAACCATATGGGTACATACAGTATACTTTGCCTGAAGACGATGATATCAAAAATTTTGAACTTATTGTGCTGCATAAAGAGAAAACCCTATAGTATAAAAATCTTATTTTAATTTTCAAAGAGACTGACTTTTAATCAACTTTGAATTAGTGACTTCAGTCTCCCTGAAGTCCAATTTGCTGGTAGCGTCCTATCAACTTCTTTTTATATAGTGATACTTTAAAAATTTTTTGTATAAGCAAAATTTTAATAGCCTTATTACATTTCCCCCATAGTCTTGTATTATTTTATTATGTTTTTCACCTCCACTAATACTTCCTTTATGCCTTCCATTTAACCTCTGATTTATCAGAGCATCTTGGAAGATGATGATGCTTTTACCTAAATGGGTCAAGTCCTTTGAGGCCTATGTAGCTCTAAAGAATCCTGCAGAATCTGACGGTGGATAAAGGTGAAAGTCCTAAGGATTTCTGTTGAGTACTATGCCAGGGTGGCCTCAGAGCACATTTTTTCTTTCCTGAAGTCACTCAAAAAAAAAAGTAGTAACTATATGGAGACAGGACAAGTTGCCTACAAAAAATTACTGCAGCCCAAAAACAAATATCTAAATTTTACCACAGTTTTCTGTCAATGAGAAACTGGATAGTAACTATATGGGGGCCCAGTGTTCAAGCTGAAGAGAGGAGACTGAAGAAATCTGTTCCTTTGTCCCTGAATTCTAATCTGGAATACACATGAAGCTGAAAGCCGAAGTAACTTTTAATCCATTCCCTTTGTACCATCGTTCTCCTGTCATGTGCTTCAGAAGACATTTCTCCACCTGCTGCATTCAAGGTACCCTAGGGAGGGGCCTCACCTCCCTAGAGAAAATCTATGAATATTAGGGTTTTGGATTAAGAAATGCTGCTAATTGTGAGCATAGGCATCAATTTTAAATACTACGGTATTTTACTGGGGCCAAATGAAGACAGTATAGATACTAGATACGATGAAAATATACTGAAGTATAAAAATACAGATACTTGATTGGAAAAGCAGGTTCAACAGTTTTCACAGTAAGATGTCATTTATCATTATACATGATGACATATATATTATATAAAAGAATAAGCAATAAGGTGCTAAGAGTGCTAATCTCTGGTGGTGGAAACATGATGTTTTTATTTTGTTGTTGTTTTTGTTCATTTACATTTTCCAGCTGTATAAAATGCATATATGTTGTTTATGTAATACTAAGAGATTTTTAGGCTGAGCACAATGGCGCCTGTCTGTAGTCTCAGCACTTTGGGAGGGAGAGGCAGGAGGATCCCAGCACTTTGGGATGCAGAGGGAGGAGAATCACTTGAGGCCATGAGTGCAAGACCAGTCTGGGGAATATAGCAAGACCTCTTCTCTAACAACAGCAAAAAAAAAACAATTTAAATTGGCTGGGCATGGTTGTATGTACCTGTACTTCTACCTATGCAGGAGGCTGAAGTGGGAGAATAGCTTGAGCACAGGAATTCAAGGCTTCAGGGCTTCAGTGAACTAAGATTGTGCCACCACTCCTGCCTAGGTGACAGCGAGACTGGGTCTTAAAAAAAAAAAGATTTTAAAAATAAAATGTTGGAGGAGGGCTAGAATATCTTGACTGATTGAGAAATAGAACTTAATGATGGTGTTAAGACCAAAGATGGTCAAAAAAAGGAGACCAAAAATTAATTCTATTACTACCCTCCATGACACTTCTCACCAAAGACAAACATCAGAAATCTCCGCTTTAGATTATTTTGTTAAGGATGTTATGCAACAGGTGTTATTATTGTGACAGGAGATTGCATGGTATATCACATTGAGAGATGTTTTAACTTTGAAATCATTTTGAAAGTTTCCTTCCATTTAGAACAGGTCTGGAACAGGTTAGCCTACACCCTGGTGTCCAGCTGAACTTTATGAGATCAACACACTTTTCTAAATTTCGGCAGGCCAGTACACCTTCTAGTTCAGCTCTGCCATTGAGAATCCTAAGGAATTACAATTAAACATGAGAAAAGTCCTAGTGCAACGTCCTTTATGAGCCATCCATGTGAATGAGAAGAATAAACGTTGGATGAATGATTTTCACTTAGATAGATTCACTGCTGGTTGTTATCTGAAGGTTAGTGAGTAAGGGGTGGGCAACCCAGAATGTCGTCTGTAGGGGCATAGATTACAATCTGCCCTTTGCCTTGTCATGCTTAATAATTTTACATGATTATTTAAATAAAGATATAGGCAATGCTTATTAAAATTGAAAATGACACCAACATGTTCTATGAGAGGATCTAAAAAGATTTTTTCCCATCAGAAAAATGGCTACATTAAAATATAAAAAATGATAATAATTGCTAAAACTCACATATAGTTAGTGTACACCAGAATCCTTTCTGGGTACTTTACAGAGTATTACTTTGTATAATCCTCACTATAACCTTATGGTGTAGGTGTGCATCACTCATATTAATTACCATTAGAGATTATGTGGCACAGAGGCATATGTTGTGGAAACTTGAATCAACCTGCCTAAGTAAAAACCTAGCACTGGCTGGGTACAGTGGCTCCCGCCACTTTGGGAGGCCGAGGTGGGCAGATCACAAGGTCAAGAGATAGAGACCATCCTGGTCAACATGGTGAAACCCCGTCTCTACCAAAATTACAAAAATTAGCTGGGTGTGCTGGCTACACATGATGACATATATATCTTCCAGCTACTCAGGAGGCTGAGGCAAGAGAATCACTTGAACCCAGGAGACAGAGGTTGCAGTGAGCTGAGATTGCACCACTGCACTCCAGCCTGGTGACAGAGCAAGACTCCATCTCAAAAAGAAAAACAACAACAACAACAAAACTCTAGCACTGCAGCAAAACAGTGTCCTCATCTGTAAAAAGCAGGATTATATAATTCATTCAACAAATATATATATATATATTTTTTAATCTTGGATGCTATGTTGCCCAGGCTGGTCTTGAATTCCTAGCCTCAAGCAATCCTCCTGCCTCAGCCTCCCAAGTAGCTGGTATTATAGTCATGAGCTACCATGCCTGACTCAACAAACATTTATCAAATATCTACTACATGGGTATCATTTAATCCTTACTTTCAAGGAATTCACTTTCTGCAGATGAGAAATGTGTTCACCTAAATGAAAGCCATTCTTCAGGGCTATATGCTTCATTCTTATATATAAAAAGTATAAGCTATTGGTTTCAGATAAATATTCTGTACCATCTTTAGAAAATATTTTCTATTCCCAGTTTACTACATTTTAAAATACAGAAATAAGTATTTAAATTTCTTAAGTATAATTTAAGTACATATTACAATCATTACTTTTCCTTCTCTGACCCTTTTGTATGCTGAATTATATGGTAACACATTTTCCTATACTAAAATACTGCATTATTGAAACAATACTTTTTAACCACAGAATAGTATCCTCTTAATATGTTGGATTCCAGTTGTATACGGTGTATCAAAGATTTTTTTTCTTTTATGTTTATAAGTAAAACTAACCTTTTAAACTAATCTTTTCAACAAGCTCTTAAAATCTATCAGCTTGTTGCTTGCCAATATAATTAACTGAGCAATGAGTAATTGATTCTACCAAAACTGATCAGGAGAAAGAAGATAAAACCACAAGTATAAATTATAAATGAGAAATTGAAGCATAAACTACAAAAGAAATTGTGATACTTTAAGTGAAATTTTTTAAATTAAATCATTAGCATAACTGAAAAATTAGATGTTTCTACTCTCTACCCATTTTTAAAAAATTTTTCTCAACTGCTCTTAAAAATCAGTCATAGGTGGCTCAGTGCAGTGGCTCATGTTTATAATCCCAGCACTTTGGGCAGCCAAGGAGAAAGGACTGCTTAAGGCCAGAAGTTCCACACCAGCCTGGGTAACACAGTGAGACTCCATCTCTACAAAAAGTAAAAATAAAAATTAGCTGTGCATGGTGGTACACGGCTGTAGTCCCAGCTACTCAGGAGGCTGAGGCAGGAGGACCACTTAAGCCCAGGAGTTTGAGGTTACAGTGAAGTATAATTGCACCACTGTACTCCAGCATGGGCAATGGAGCAAGACGATCTCTTAAAAAGAAAAAAGAATCAGTAAGAGAGGTTTTTGTTACACTTTTTTAAAGGCACTATTTTAAGTTTTTTTCTATAATAAAGTACATTGAGTATGCCAATTTGCAGACTAACTAGTTACAAGGATTATAAGAAATGTTTGCTAATTTTGGCTTTCTAAAGAAAATTTTAGCTTTGGTTTGAAATTTTAGCAAATGAATGAGAGAATTTATATGTGCCTTTAGCTATGACCAGATGTGTTAATTTGATTCTTGTTATCTTCTGAAAGATTTTCCATTTTTGAAGAGTTCAAATTCCATACAAGTAGGCAAATTTATGAGCATAGAGTTATATGCTTAAGAATTACTGAACTCTTTTCCCAGTCTCTTGTTTTATAAAGTGTTAAAGTTAATATAAATTGTTTTCAAAGATGTTTCTTCTACAAAAAAAAGATATTCAAATTGGAATTTTTAAAAACTGAAATATAACATTCTCCTGCAATTTAACCTCATATTTATTTTATTAAAGAAAAAAACATAAATTTGTGTGGAATTTTCCTAAGTTCAAAACAAGGGCAGAATTTACTAAGCCATTCCTAATGTGTTCTCCCCAAGCAAACTTTGTGCTCAGTTTTTCTGAAAACTATCATTTTCAATGCCAGTTTTCTTGCATTTCTATGAAACTTGCACTTAGCAAGAGATCTACTTATTGACTTCTAGTTACCCAGCCTTGCAAGAACTTTCCTACAAAGAATTGAAGGTAGTGTTGTGTTGGGTAGGAGTAGGCTGTACCTCTTCCAAAGTGATTCACAAAGGTAAAAAAAATCACTTAAGAAGGAGAAAGAAATAAAAAGTGATGTTCTCTGAGAAGAAATAATTGCTGCTGTCCCCAGAGTACTAACAGCATAGGTCAGCTTTCTTTAGAAAGTTTTCAAAAAGGCTCCTCAACTGCGGAGTCAGTAATAGAATTGAATGCTGCCAACTGCACCCTTGAAGCTAAGCAGCAATGACACGCACCATCATGGTACAGAAATGGTCAAATACATTAACTTAATGATAAGCCAATGGACCCCCCTCTAAAAATGTGATTATATTGTGCCAGCTCTTGAATAAATGTTAGATCTTACACAACTGGGTTGCTATTACATTTTTCTCCCTCAAAGACCTTTTGAAATGTTCAAAGCAAAAGATGAGAGAAGACGTGTGCTGCCCCAAATCACAAAAGTGTTTTGTTAAAATAAACCAGCTTTGTGCCCTCAAAAACCTCTATTTTTTTTAATTGAAAGCAGTGTCCACTGGTTTCCAAAGGGCCTATCAAAACAAAATATTCAAGCCTGAAGGACACCAATAGGCAGAAATAGGCAAGGTAATTCCAGTCTTACATGTTGGTTTCAAAAGCAAAAAAGCCTACAGCTCCGGTCAATGCTAGATTATACTCCTGTCCAGATTTTCAGCTACCAAATTAACTAGGCCTATATAGAAATAGTACATTTCAGAAAAAAATGCTTATGTTAATGCTTGCAGTGAAAAGAGAAAAATGCAAAATTTTATATCTTTGTCCCAATAATATGTATGGAGGCAAGAAACGCACACAGACAAGGACTAGAAAGGTACACAGACAAGCCAAAAGGCTGACTTCTTAGAACAGCAGTGCTGTGGATGATTGTTTCTTCTTTTACGTAAAGCTTGATTTATGATTTGTTTTTAAATTAAGAGTCAAAGATAGAGTTCATAAATTGCCAGGCCACAGGCCAAATTTGGCCCATAACTACTTGGAACAAAAGTCATGAACATTTAACATTTAGGAGATTATCACCTGAATATCTGAATTTGTAGCTTCTCAAGAAAAATAGGAAACTGTGGAAAAATTGAGTCCATCGTCCCACATAAGCTCAACCAGCTTGAGCTGTGAGGGGACCATCTGGCCTTTAAGAATTGGGTACGGTTGCCGTACTCACATAAATTCCTGCCTGTGGACCCTGGCATGTGGGAACACTGGTGAAGACAGCTGGATTCGGAGAGTTACCGTGACTCCATCTACATTTATGAAATTTCTCCCTTCTTCTTTTTATATCTTTTTTTCTTTTTACATCTTTACCTTTTGGATACCTCTTCAGTAATTAAATTAGAGAATGTCTGTATCCACTTTCAGAAGTTACATAATCTGTGATTCTACATAGTATAATACAAATTTGGCAGTGAACTCACTAAACAGAGGCAGCCAATCCTGATATTCCTATCAATAATAATATAATAGAAACACTTAGGTGACTGAGTTTTCAAATTAGTCAACTTTACTAAGCAAATAACATGTTTGAAAAATTAAATTTAGAATTAGAACATCTCAGTATTCCATTCACAAAGATTCTCATGGAAACAAAAACCAAAGTAAGATAATAAGAGACTGAATATATATTCAATTTATATTTGGTTCTCCCTACCTTTTTTAAGCCTAACCTAATGGATATGTTTGTGTTTGTTAGGCAAGACACATGGTGCTAAATTAGCCCACTCAAAGAAGGATGATACATATTCATCATTTCTAGGGTTCAAGATCATTGCTATGCCACTAAAAATAGCAAGGCACCATAAATGTAAACACAAAATGTCCGAGTATACATGCACATTTCACAGTATTCTAACAGTGTTGTTGTGCTGTTACCCATCATGGTCTTTTAAAGGGACAATTCTTACCTTGTTAATGGCCCCAGATCGCCTGAGTCTTGGCTTCCAGCTTCACTGGGAGTGCTCACTGATTTCGAGGAGGGAGACATAGGGGTTGGGACTAAATAATGAAAATAACAGGTATCCCATGTTAAAAAATGCAGCGGCTGCACTGGTGAAGAGCAGTGTCAGACAAATCAAAACAAATGGTCCCAAATTAAAGTGGTTGTATGGCCAGGAGATATTGAGATGGGATAAGGAAAAAAAAAAAAAGGAAAGAAAAGGAAGAAAGTCCAGTGAATTGTTTATATTTTAGAAATTAAAATTTGAAATGATTTAGACAGAATTAACATAGGGATTCTGAGGCCATGTCCACCCTAACAAAGTAAAATGGAGAATCAAAATAGCTATCCAGATAATTCAAGTCAAATATCTCTCTAGCATGAACCATCCAGATAATTTTGATTCTTCACATTATTTTGTTAGTATAGATGTGACCTATTAAAAATAAAACAAGGTGTCTATAAAACTTTAAAAGGTTACAAAATAAGTGATTATCAATCATTTTAAATGGTCAAGGACAGTCAGAAAAATCTGTTGTATGTCTACATTTAGAGGGAAATGTACTCTGTGGAATATAAGCTGCATTTGCCATAAGAGACTAAGTGACAGAGAGAAAGGATAAATATTGAACCTGGTTACTAAAAGTCTTTTTCAAAACAAAGAAAAATGCCAGTCTGCCTTATTTTTGCATTTAATTAATAGTTTCATTCCATTGTACTGTTTACTGTCTTTGAGACTTGTTTTCCCTTGCCTCCAGCAGCTCTAGAAGACACTGCCACGTGCATAGAAGTAAACTGCTTTCCTTCTGAGACAGGAGACAAGTTCAAAGATCAAGGTTGGCATAAGCTGAAAATCTGAGAGCAAGCATAATAAAAGAAAAAAAGCTAAAGCCAATGCAATTTTTCCCCCTTCCTTCAGATACAAGCCAAATGTCCTTCAGATGGAAGCTACACCAAATAGCCAAGACGGCTCCAGGCCAGACAATTCAATGGGTTCTCAATATCACATATGCCAAAGAAGCCATATGGATAGAAAGAAACTTCAGTACATAAGTGTAGATTCCCATTTGGTTTCAATCATGTGCAATTTCCTTTTATTTATTTAATAGGGTAAAAGGCTTAACTATTTTGCCCAAATCCTATAACACAATGGCGGATCTGTCAAGAAGCTAGGAATTTTCATGTGGTCTCACAATTAATTCACTGATTACCCTCTGAGTAAGCTCAGAAGGTTAGTCAGAGAGATGGCTGAAAAATGAAAATGGGGCCCTTGCCAGGGTCCCTTGGCAGCAATGCAGGGATAGTTCAAAAGTTGGTCAGGGTTTAGAGACGTTGATCTGTTTTGTTCTTAAAGTTTAATGACTGGCTTTATGTACGGTAAGGGACACTAGGACCTACTACTATTGTGTTTAACCAGTGTTCACATTGCAACAGAATTTCAAAGGCTATTTTGAGGCAGAAATATAATTGATTGCAATGTGTCTAATTTATATCAGATGTCAACCAAGTAGAAAAAAAGTATACTAGCTCCTAAGTAGAAAAGAAGATACATCAGTCAAATATAATATTCCCTAGGTTATTTCTTCCACAACATAAAGAAATTAAACAAAAGAATATAATCTTACTGGAGCTTATTATAGCATTGTTGGACATATGATTTTACCTATTGCGAATTGAGATTGAGTATAAAATGCTTTTTAATAGTATTTTAGTTTTGTATGTATTAAATTATATCCAGCAATACTTCATAATTTGTAAGCTTATTATATATTGTTCTTTTTATTATTCACATTGATATAAACATTTGTCATTTTGTTGTACATGGGATAATTTTTATTCTTAGGTTAAGTAACTATGGAAATAAATGAAAATTTATTTTAATATAAGAATGAAATATGGAATTAACTTCAGAAGACAAAGTATTCTAAACAAAAGACCTGAATACTGTATTTATTTTTGTGTATTCTTTTAAAAGAGTTTTTAACTATATTGGATATAACGTAGTCTTATAGACACCCTACAAGTAATCTTAAATATATGGAAAACAAAAGGATAAAAGAAAAATAAAACTATTTATTACATGAGAGATATACATGTAAGTGACAGAATAAACAAAATATGCACAAGTTACCTTCAACACAAAGAAAACAATTCAATAATTAAGCTTCAGTGATAAAATGAGTTCACAGATAATCAATTAGGAATGAATGACTTAGAGAAGGAGCATTGCAGTAAAAATGCCAATTAGCAATCAAATCAAAATACAATAAAGTCAAATTAATTTAAACTTGTTCATTGGCTGCTAATGTGCCATCATTTTGTTTTCCTTCAAATTTTCCACTGAGCCTTCTATTTTCATCATGGACTAATTCTATGCCTGTGGCAGTTATGAAATTCATAACCAGATTCACAGTATTTAGATTGGCAAAGAGAGGCCGGAATTCAGCAACGAAAATGAAGAACAATTTAATAAGAAATTCCAGTATTTCTTGGGTTTACCAAGTAGCAACTAATTTAATAAGTATAAAATAATCTATTAGTAACATAGTGGAGAAGGTTGACCACTTAATCAGTCAATAAGGAGCAAACCACTGACAATTCTACAACCTTTCCTCCCATCTCCTTCCAGACCCCTCAATTCCAAAAATACATGCTATCTGAACCATAAGCCACAGAATGCCTTTAAAAATAAAAATTTTAAAAAAAGCTATAAAGAAGAGTAAACACTGGACATGGTATATCCCACACAAGTTTATTTTGAGGAATAGTAAAAGGAAGCACTTTTAAGTACCTAGAGGCGGCTCCGGTGAGATACCAATGCTTTGCAGCAAAGCCTCTGTCTCTCGTCGTTTGCGATCCAGATCAGAGTCATCCTGAACAGGTTCTTTCTTCTGCTGCATATCAGCCTAGAAGTAGACGTCCGTAAGAAAAGTTAGTAACATTACTAAATGTATGCTTTTCCTGGCTGAAACTAAAAATGATAAATGCATGGTAGTGAAGACAAGGTGAAAGCCCTAAATAGATATAATCACATGTATAAAGGATGAATAAACACCATAATTGCTCCATTTAATAATTACTGGCCCAGTACTTTCTCTTTTGGTTGAAGGCTTTTTCCTGCTTCTATCACATGAGATGCAAGTTTCTCTCACGGGTTTTGGATGAGAAACCATCAAGGCAATAACTGGGGATACAATAAAAAAAATTCTGTCTTTTTTTCTTTCTTTTTTTTTTTTTAGACCTCCTTGTCTCTTCTGGGATATCAGTTTTTGATGACTGTGTGTTTGTAATATTCTGGCCCCATGTTTGGGATTGTACAAACCAGGAATTGTTGGGATCTTGTGGAAAAGTAAAACTATTTATGAAAATTTGTGACCATAAAACACACTATTTGTATTGGTAAGACAAGTTTACCATGTTTTAAAATAAACTGGGCTAAAATCTGTATTAAGGCATGTGATCAATATTGATATGCCTTGGTAACTGATTCTGATTTTCACAGGATTCCATTATATATACTAACTGGAAGAAGAAAATTATCATGTAGAAAATATAGTACAACAAATTATTTACAAGAAATTCCTTTCACAAATTCTGTCTAAAAACACATCATGTTTTTCATACTGGCCTCTCAAAATCAGTATTGTGTTTGTGTTTTTACAGGATAGTGACAAATTAAAATGCAGGTAAACAAGATTTGTGGTGGGATTCTGGGAGAAATTTAAAAATTCCAGGTCTCTTCTCTCTTTCATAACACAGTTATTACTTAAGGTATGTGCCCCACATCTGAAACGTGGTAACATCATGTTTGATGTGTAACTACCTCACAACAAAGCTTTGTGGGCTTACAGAAGTGAGGCTGTCTTAAAGCCTGTCAAAAAGCACTTCGTTATGAGACATACCTTCTTCCCTATGGGAGGTTGGGTACCCTAACAAGTACATTACTTTCTTTAGGCATGCAGAATACATTTCAAAGCAGTGAAGCATTAGTTACATTATAGTATCTATAAGCAGAAAGAGTTTATGCAACTTTTGACTTACTCCCAGAGGGTGACCTACACACTGATTATAAACTAAGTGCATCTTTGCACATGTCTCTGGGCTCAACAATTCTGAAGCACTCATATTTTTGAAGTCTATCTGTCATTAGAGGGAAAACTACCATCTGAAGGCCAGTAAGGGCTAACAAGAGTCCTAGAGTATTTCAGACACTCTGCATAACCCAAAATTGTGAAAAGGCAGTTTAATCTCTTATCAGTGAAGATATTAAAGTTCATATTCTTTTCCAGTTTTAATAAACTACTGAAGCAAGTTCCAAAGTTTATGTATATAACAGAGGCAAAGATAGAACTGAGATGAGAAAAAAGATATTGCCGAGTGAGGATCTATATCTACTACAGAATCCTGCTATGTTTTAATGATTCAACAAGGAGTGATTTTGCAGTATTAGCAATTAAAAATCTTCAAGGTGTCTTTCTCAGAAAGTGATATTTCTGTTTGTGGAGAGTAATCACAGCTGAAAGCCAGAGAGAATAATCAAAGAAAGAAAAATTTGTCAGCTGAGAATTGTCAATCACTTTTCCAAAGACATTCCCACATTTATTATAGAAACACACGAGAACAGGCCAGGAAACCCCTGCCCATTCTACCTTGCAGCAATTCGGCAGAAGGCCAAGGACAGAATGAAACTTCAGGGTGGCCCCCACTGAGCTCACCTCATTGCATTAAAGCCAATTTTTCATAAAATTGGGCCAGTGTCTTAAATGGTGGCCACTATATTTATTTTAAAATCAGATTTCATACATAATATCACAGCCAAGAAAGCAGTTGACAACCAAAAGAGCAGAGGGTGGTAATTTTACACAACATGGACACAGTTTTCTGAATTCTGTGGATATAATCAACTTGGGTGGTCCTAATTCACACTAGTTTTTAGAGTCATGGCAAAAAAAGCACTCAGTTTAGTATTAAAGAGCATTTCTTTTCTTTTTAATGTTAAATTTATTTGTTTTATTTAAAATATAAGCCTAAAGAATATTTATAAAAATCCAGGCTATTTAAAGCTATTTCTAATTCTCTATAAACAAACAAAACTAGAAAATCTTAAACTCAGGAGTCAATGACAGTGGCCAGTCGATATCCCATGGATTCAGGATCAGAAGTTTCCAAAGAAATTTGCAGAATAAAACTCCAAATGCTTGGAAAGGATGTCTGGGACCTGCCTCTCAAACCTGCCCTGGTTAGTTCCTATGTTCATTTATTCACTCATTCATTCTGTAACTCCTTTTTGAATGCCTATCATATGGTAAAATCTACAATAGACGTTGACTCAATGATTAAAAAAACAAACAAACATCAACAAAAAAAGTATATAGCCGTGACCTTGAAAGCTTGCCATCTATCAGGAGAAAAAGAAAAGTGAAGGGGAAAATATAACACCTTGTGCTAAATGGTTTGATAATGTCAATGACAGGATGCAGAACTAACCTACTTATTGGTTAAAAAAAAGGTATCAGAGGCAGCTTTTGGAGAAAGTGACAATTGAGATGAGAATGAAAAGACATGCAGTTAACAGCCAGTTGAAGAACAGCCAGGTAAAGTTTACAGCCAGGTGAATGATGATAGGGAGAAACAGGAGATCAGTGAAAGCAGATGAAAGAGAACATCTTAAGCTTTCTATCAAGAAAGAATGTTGTCCATCAGAGTATATGTAAGCAGCTGCATCTCACTGGAATGTGGATTTTACGGAGAGAAATAATGAAGGTGAAAAGAGAGTCCTGTTATGTCTGTCCAGGCCTGATGATCACTGCAAATTGGAGTAAGGGGTGGTAAAAGGATGACTTCAGGTTTCTGACCCGACAACTGGCTGGATAAGCCTTAGAGGTAGCCCCCCTTTATTGTCAGTCTCCGTCATGTGATTGGAGATAAAGCGGGGCTGGCTCTAAGACTTAGATCTCTAAAGCCTAGCTTCCCCATGTAAGAAAGGATCAGAATAGATTACTTCCAGATTCCTTTCAGTCATAAAATGCCCAGTTTCATGAAACTAGGGACCTTGAATTTCAAGACCCTTCCAACAATGGGGCATTTTTGAAAAATGGCCTCACCAGCAGAGATCTTATAAATGTATGCGACCATTCCATGAAGTCCCACTCATCTACTCTTACAGCTGATCTCAGAAGCAGGACGACAGCTGTCTTTCACTGATCTCAGATCTTCTTGAATCCTCTTGAATCTGTGAGGAAGGCATCGTTCCTTTCTCCACTTCACAGAAGAGAAAACAGGTTCAGAAAGGACTCATACTCACTCAGGGCCATTCTGTGAAGGGCAGATCCAGGCTTCCCAGCCATGTTCAACTCAAAAGCCCCTGTGCATAACCACTGTGTTTACTGTCTTATGTCTTACAGCCTCGGCTGCTCAGAAGCAACCAAATCAGCACAGTCTGCAGAGAGTGCATAGACAAAACCAAGGAAAGATCTCTTTGAGGGGAGATGGGTTGTGAAGGGAGAAGTTTTCAAGCCAGGAGAGGCATTAGAGATGATGTAGTCCAACGGATCCCAAAATCTAGCCCTGCTTCAGATCACTCAAATCAGAAAATTTGGGGATGAAAGACTCAGACTCTGTATTGCCATCTGACTCTGTGGAAGACAGTTCAGTTATCACAAGCTTTAGTCTCCACGCCAGTTTAGAAATGAGAAAACTACGACTTCATATGATGTCAATTTTAGAACCAGGCAGCAGCCAGGAATGTCTAGAGTCCTCCACTACCTGCAGCCTTCAACTTCCCAGGGCTGTTTTTGCTGTGAAAAAAGCTAAATCTCCACCAGGAAAAAATACTTGGTTATAGAAGCAAAAAGGGTAGCTTGCTTCCATCAGTTTTGTTTGCCTACAATTTCCCCAAAATGTGTAAAATGAAAAAGATGAAGCAGACAGCATAATTTGGAACCAAATTTCCCATATCACATCACATTTTGTGGTAATTCTATGAAATTCAAGTTGGACATTAGAATGTCAGTTTAAAAGGAAACTGGTTATTAGTAAAGGATAACAGGTGCTTTAAAGCTACAGTAAGTGTTGACATTTGAGGGAAAGGAAATATAATAACTTAATGCTTTTTTTGGCTTTGCATGGAAATGAATAGCCATTCCTTGTCAATTCTCACCTCTACTTCACTCAAAGACTGCATATGTAACAGCAAAGATCTCAAAGGGAAAAAACATTATGTGTGATGTCAAGGACAAATAAACGATCACATCAATCAACACATAATGGCATGGAGAGATGAGAGATGCCAGAAGGCTAAAATGCAACTGCAATTATCTTTTACTTTGTTGGAAAATAATAATTGTTGCAAATCTGTTACCTTGGTGTCCCAGCCTTGTAGTATGAAACAACACTTATTTATACTGTAAGGCATCAAAATAAGTTTTCTTTGTCCTTACAGAAGAACTGCATAGGAAAGCAGCTCTGGTTTCTATACACAAAAGCATATCACACTACATGAAGTTTTCTTCGTAAAAAACTATTCAAAAATATTTTTGACATCTGGTTAAGATGTAGGCTATTCCTACACTGCCACAACAAATTAGAGAATTAAAAATAAATATTTATTTGATTGACATAGTGAAAGAAAACATGATAATGACAAGGCATTGGATTGGAATTATAGAGTCCTAGATTCTAAGTCTAGGATACAGAAAAGCTACATTTAACCTCTGGGTCTCTGCTGCTTTGTTGGCATAAAGAGGGGCCTCAATGGAAAGTCTCTGAAATTTCGGCCAGATCTAACATGTAATAATTCTCTGTAATGTACTATCCTATCTACCTTCTTACTAAAAGAACAGCCTTCACCTTAACAAACCTAAGATGCTTATTTACCATAAAAAATGTACACCACTTTGGAAACAATAGAAATCCATTGGCATAGTTTTCTAATTTTCTCCTAAAATGTTCCTGCTGGTAGATTTTTCAAAAAACACTTTTCTTAAAACTAACACTTATTAAGTACTAACTATATTCTAGGTACTGCTAAGTGCAATCCCACAAAATAAATGTATTAATGTTCTCATACTAAAATAAGAAACTGAAGGACAGAGAAAGGTTAAGAAGTTTCTAACAATAACAAGATCATAGACCACCCTTAGAATTCTGTTCACGTCTGTGATGAACCGGGGGTTTGAAGGCCTCTGGAGCCTCTGGACCCAATGTTATCCCACATTTAGATGATGGCTGACCAGCACATAGCAGAGGACAACGACTTTATCATGCAAATAGGGAGACAGTCATTCATTTTATTCAGATAGCATAAAAGGATTCTTTTACGCGTCCTATTTATCCATTTGACCAGCCCCTCAGGATCAAGTGATTTTCCTTTTTTCTCCATAACACCCCAACACACAGGATTTACCTCTTTCTTTTTCCTCTCCTCTTCCTTCCGTTTTTTTTCTTCTCTTATCTGTGCTAAGCGCTGCTTTTTGCGCTCTAGCTCAGCTTTTAAGTCACTTTTGTCAGACATGTTGGTTTCCTTGGAGAAAGAGAAAAAAGAAGTGAACATATATATAAATAACTTTTATGCATATCATTGCAAAAATCATTGGAATGAAAATGTGACTTTTGGGTGATCAACAACAGGTTGTATTATTTAGCCTATGTGAAAGAATCAGAGAAACAAATTAAGTTAGATCTAGTCTAATGACATAAAATACTTACTCTTTAGGTATACATATATACATATTTGAAAAATACAATATTATTATCTGGTCTAAGCAAGAATAGCAACTTCAAGATAACTCATTTCTATACAAGTTTCTTAATAAATAAACAAAAATAAATAACAGAATCAAAAAGAACCATCATCATGGCTTCCAGTTTAGATGATAATGGAGCAATTCATCTCCACACTGAGAAAAGAAAATAGGCTGTCATAAACCCTTAGAGACGTGCCCTGTTCAAATTTCTATTGACTCAATAAACATTCCTCCACTGAGCTTGGATGCATGTAGATTTCATTTTGCCTAATATTATTTGCATAAAGGAAGACAGCCACTGAAGACCTAACACGTTAATCTTCTTCCTCTGTAAAACTCCTCCTGAAGTGTCAAAATTAATTTCATCTCCAGCACAACCCTATTTCTATAAAACATTCATTTATATTCTGAATGTAATATTGCTTATTCTGGCACTTTCTCTTTCCAAAGCAAAGGGTGTTTGTGAGTATATGGAATGGGAGATAACACCATGGCAAGTTCCTGGGAAAATTTATCCAAATAAGATTTAATTTCAATGTTAATCATGGTGACGATGCTGGTAGTGATGGTGCCAGCAACATTTTAAAATAAAATCAGTTCAAAGAAGACTCTTACTAATTACCAATGATTATATATTTGCGTCTTTTGTGCTCCCAACTGAAACTAACAAAATGGAAACCTTGAGAAATGAAGAGCCCCCGACCCAAATTTCTAAAATAATGTGGAAAAAAACTGACTAACCATACAAATCATGAGTATTCATTCACATACTATTTATATGGAACTAGAATGTATAATGTATCTTGAAGTAGATGAGAGAGCAATGGAAGGCAAAAAAATACCAAATAATACAGAACAATGAAAAATTTTCAAACTTCTTGTCATTGTCCCCAGGAGGTAATCATGAATCTGCTGTCACTCTAGGACACACTTTCAGACAAATACACAAATTTGGAAATACACCATGTTTCTACTATACACATTTCTGCTCACAGTGTGACAGCAGAGATTTCTGAAATAATCATAATGATTGCAATAATCAATCTCTGCCATTCATGATCATACACTGTCTTCATTTTTCAACAAATATTTGCTGTATTTAATGTGTGCTACGCACTTTATAATGAATAGGAATATAAAACTAAGCAAAACCAGATTCTCTCCTTCAAAGAGCATATAGCTCAAATTTGTGGACGTGCAGTGTGGCTGGAGATGCTCTCTGAGATACTGGCTTATTGATTACTCAGTGCCAGGCCCTTGACATTCATTATCACATGTAATCCTATCAATACAAGTACACCAGCATTATTATTAATTTCTTTTCATAATTAAAACACAGGAGGCTCAGCAAGAACTGAGATTGCCTAGCCAATAGATGGCAGAACCTAAATTCAAGCTTGCCCGTGCTCTGACCTACTACATGTTTGTAATCCCCAGTGTACAAGTTTAGAAGAATGCAAAGCAAAATGATAATCAAGGTCTGGTGGAGCAGGTCAGAGGAAGCACTGAGGAATAGGTAGAATTGGAATCGGGTATTGAATGAGGTCAGGAACTAGCGAAGGAAGAGAATATTTGGAAGTGCCAAGACCTGTCAAAGAAGGAACTGACAGACTGAGTGCAAGAGATGTGGATTAATTCAAGTCAAGAAACAGAAAGTTGAGGCCAAGTGTGGTGGTTCCTACCTGTAACCCCAATGCTTTGGGAAGCTGAGGTGGGAGGACAGCTTGAGGCCAAGAGTTCAAGGTTACCGTGAGTTATACTCATGTACTACATCTAGCTTAGGTGGCAGAGTGAGAGTCTGTTTCAAAAAAGAAAAAAAAAGTTTAGTTGGTAAGAATGGATATATGGAGGCAACCAGGAAAGCTTTGAAAAAACAGAAAATTGAGTTCCATTTGGTGTAATGGATGATGGGAAATTATAGCAGATTTTTGAAGAGAAAAGTGACAAAATAAAAATGGAATTTGCTTAAGCCTATTCTTGTCCCTGCCTGTATGACAGACTGGAGCAAAAACTAGAAATAAGGCAAGCTGCTGGGAAACGAATGCCAACATCTCTCTGATTCAACTGTACCTGCAGGGGGATGGGAGGCGAATGTGGAGACAGAAAGTAGAGAATGTGTACGGGGGAGAGCACAGCCAAGTGGGACCAAGGAACTCTTAGTAGCCTTTAAATGTGGAAGCAAAAAAGGAAGGTCCAGTAACAACCTGACTTTGAGAGGGTAAAGAGGATGGCAGTGAAATTAGGAAGAAAAGGCAAAGAGGAAAGTGGTGAAAAACCTTGCAGTGTGCATGTCACAATTTGGGTATTAATGGGACTTCTGGGCAGAATGCACAAATACAACATTACAGATGGGGGGAGAAGGGAGATGGGGGACTGAAGCTAAGGAATAGAGTTTGGAGTCATCCAAATACAAAGGGCTATTTCAATAGGTGATGCAATTCAAAGTCTTAACAGAGCCAGAGGAATAACTCAGCAAGCAGAACTGTGACTGAGGCCAGCCAGAGAGGAAATGTCCTGTCTACAGGAGGCAGCTCCATCAGCTCTGACTGAGGGTCCACATGGAGGGACACAGATCCATGCCATTAGATCTTCCATCTTTTCGTTTCCAAGAGAAGCCACAGAACTCACAAAAGTGAAGTTTATCACTAAAATACAGGTTGCCAATTATTTTCAACACCAATGGGTAAAATTCCTGGCAAGAATTCCAGAAGTCATCAGAGAAGTTAGAAACATCTTTGACCAATGAGGGTCCATGTAACTAGTGTGCTGGAAATGTTTTGGCGTCAAAAATGAAATGTATGATCAGAAAAGTCACTGTTAAAGCAACTGTTTTATTCTAAGCTGAAAGCAGCAAGGAGAATCTTCTTAGGAAATGTGAGTTTTCCCCTCCTCCATATTTCCCCAGCTTTTACTTGACCTTTCCCCAACATTTATCCACCTTTCTTTAATTCATCAAAACTATCTGGCACAACTTCAGTAATATTTATGGTCATTAAGGAGCAAATCATAGGAGAGAGATCCAAGATGGCCGATTAACAACAGCTCGGGATTGCAGCTCCCAGTGAAAGCGCCGAGAGCGAGTGGACGCCGCACTTTCAGACGAATTTTTGTTGCCCACAGACTGGGAGATTCCTGGTGGAGGAGCCACACGGGTCGCCAGTGCGACTTTTTTGGCCGGTGCGGCTATTTTGCCGGCGCCCCAGCAGGGCGCTTCTCGGTGCCGAGTATACGGGACGGGGTGCCCTTTGAGTCTGGCTCAGCTGGTCCCATCCCCACAAGGAGAACAGCAATTGGAAGCACTGAGGACTGAGAGTTTCACAGTAAGCACAGCTGAACCGGGAAGGTCCAGCCCTGCAGGGAAGGGGCATCCACCAAAGGAAAACTAAGAAACAGAAAAAAC